>JAQFXU010006481.1:0-10190 GCA_034693705.1 Spatulosminthurus flaviceps | reverse complement strand
CAGATCTGTTCTATCATTAACAATTTGGAGCCGGATCTAGGTTTCTGGGATACGGTGTACGATTAAAATTTGCTTACGTTTTAAATACATTGAATTCATTGAGATGACCTCATTGTATTTCTCACGTAAAGCTGAAACCGAAGCAGATAATCCGTTTTCTTGTTGGGGGATAAAGACATTTCATCTCTGCAGTGTATCGACTTGGAAAAGAAAGTTATGCAGCATCTTCAGTTAACGCAGAGATAACTATTTGGTGCTCCCACAATTCTATGAATATGAATCATTGTTGATAATCCTAGCGTCCTAACAACATTTCTATTCTCATACATTTCGTGATCCACATTTAGTTTTGCCAATTCAATGGTAAGGTTCTCTTTATAGGGACTGACTCTAAGCGTATTAAGCTTTGATATTTATCAAGTTGAAAGCAAAGTGTCTCTAAATATATGTTACGTACAAACTGATACATAGGAGCTTGTACAACTAGATCGACAACGAGGAAATGGTGAGGAAACTGACAAAAATATTTTTTTTCAATTAAGGGGTCCCTAAAAATAACGAAAAAATTTCCACTTGCTTACTCCATGCTGGGGGAATTTTGTCTTTCGCAAGTGGCCACTGCTATTTCTCAGCAATGCAATGTCAAAATGAGTTGAAATTTTAAACTTAAGGTTTTGAAGCAAATTCAACGAGGGCCGGTTTTTCCTTTCCCCAAAAACCAAACTTGAACCGATATTCCGGAATATGTCAATTTCCCCCCAAAACCAAAAAGGAAATTGACATTTTCTGGAATACCGAAAAATCGATTTAAGATCGGTTTTTCGGGAAAAGGAAAAACCGCCCCTCGTTGAATTTGCAGTAGTAAAATATCGAGATAAGTCCCTTGTAGCGTAGCAGCTAATCTTCGGACTTATTCGAAAGTCGTCTGAGTCGTACTCAGGTTCGAATCGCGGGGCTCGGGGGGTGGGTTGTAATCTGGCTCAAGGAAAGGGGTCTATTAGTAGATTCCAATGCTTTGGCTTTGTTTTTGCTTCTACATACATGGGCTAATACAGGAAATGCTCTTGAAACTAGTACGAAGACTATGTATATTATCGGTAATTCAATTTTATGACTAAGTAAGTAAGTATAAAATGTCTACTTATGTTAAAAAATACACAAAATAAATTTAAATTTTAGGCATTGAATGTTTGAGAAAAAATGTTGTCCGAGGATGAAAGACTATTTGGAATAAAAAATATTGACTGAAAATAAAACTGGGTCAAATCATTTTAGTTAATTGGGCATAATCATTTTAACTTAACAAATTGCACCTGAAAAAAACATGGTCGAAATAAATTCTGGGTAAAAACATGTCAGTTTTAACCAGCCGAGTTCCCTAATTGTTTTGGTTCATTTATTAAAGCTCAGACCATAGCGTTTACACGTGACAACAATTGCACCCATACTTTTTCAACATTTTGGTAGAAAACACAAGTTTGTCGTGCCTTTTTGTGGTTCACAAAGCTTACACATTTGGACATGATCAAATACCGAATATCCGTTATCCATCAACGAATAAAGGGCTATGCATATATAAGCTACTTCAAAGCAAAACAGACAATCCATATGCAAGTTGAATGGCAATTAAAAGCTCGTCATGAACGTTTTATCATCGAATTTTGTCAATAATCTACATAACACTATTTTGCATTGATCCGAAATTACTATGTATTATAAAATAAAGAGGAACCCACTCAAATGTATCGAGTAAAAAAGTTATTATTCTAATTGGTTAAACTTTGTACTTCAGTGAAACTATACGTACATAAATATAGCCTGTCTGAATAGCTTGCTCACAAACTCATTATGAACTCTCGTAGATAAAATATTTGGACAAAGCATACACAACAAAACGGTCATCCTTTTCACGGATTTCACCAGTTTCGTTTAATTAAGTGCTTTCACCTCAAAGTCAACTCTTCCCTACCAAGACTTAGCGAAAAATTGAGAGAGAGGAATGATATCTAATTTTAAATTTTTTTATTTTATGTTAAATAAGTGAACAATCATACAATCACGTTCGCTTGTGGTCAGTGCTCAACCTTTTAAATAAACTGGAACGATCATACAGGAATATTTTGAGGTCGGGATCGGGAGAATGAAGTAAAAGCCACCATTATTTTGGTGCTATTTATTAAAAGTATGCAAGTAAACCTTTCTGTTTACTTTTGTACATCTACGACAGACTTGCTAGCGCGCGGATGTTCGCCTTTATTATTCTTTCGTTTCTGCAACGCCGCGTATGTACATCTTATACAATAAGCTAATCCAATAAATATGCTTCGTTCAACTGAGAGCAGAGCTGGCTGACGGAGAGACATATTTCTCTACTTCTATGCATGCGATAGAGCAGCAGCGGGATTCAACTATATCCACGTTTCTGAGTTCTTATGTAATGTTGTTAAATTCTTCAAGGAGATCAAGTTTTAAATCCAATTTTGAAGCTAATTAGCTGGTCGGCATAGGTGATAGGTTATTCGTCGGTAACAATTTACTCTTTAATTGTGAACATTATTGTGCTACACAACGAAAGACGGCCGCAAACCGAGAATAAAAAAATAAAAATAATCAAGAAAATTTATGTCGGATCTCCTGGCCAAACAAATATAATATTGTTATTATTGTGAGCTTTCTATTATTGTGGACAAGTGTGAAGAAAGAGACAAGGTATAGAGTTGTTGTTATTCAGCGAAAGAAAAATAACATGATAATTTTTAATATGCTTAAGATTCAGACAAGTATTGTGAGGCTGAGTACTAAGTACTTGTATTATATGTTAATTTTAGGTGTGCAAAATAATAGGTTGTTTTCCTCACTCCTCTTTGACTCGTAGGATGCACATTTATGTAAATAGTTAAAGCGACATACAGGCTGCTATAGGGACTAAAAGTTAAAATATTATTTGTTACCTCTGTATGTAAAATTTGGTTGCACATTGGGACTATATACATAGGAAGCATTTTTAACGCTTCGTTGGGTAAATATCTATTCATTATAAATAAGAGTTGTTCCAGGCTACGGCTGTAATTTGTTCATGTTCATTTTTGTTATTGTTGAAAATGCAGGTGTTGTTCATTTTGTTTTGTTAGACTAATTTGTTTTTTTTTATATTCTGTGACTGAACACGACACACGACGTTCAACAGTGAATATTGTTTTGTTGTTGCTATTGAACTGAACTAAACGTGCTGTAGTATAGTTTGGTATTGTTGTTGTTCGGTAAGGGTTTGTTATATATATATACGTTGTTTAAAGGAACACACAGGGTTATTTAAACGAATTTGCGAGAATTTAGTTAATCTACCATGTGCTGATTTTGAAGGAGGTTATCAGCGAATCCAACTGTTAAGTTGTATGCTTCCACTGAAACAAAAACATTTAAATTTTTGGTCCATCCGCTCTTGCCCATTTTGTTTGTTTTAGTTCGTAACCTGAAGATTTACTTTCTGTTATAGTTTTGTAAATCCAAAAGTTAAATGGGTGTAATTTTGTTAAATCCTCGGAACAAAACTTAACTTGGACTTTCGTGGCGGTGGGGGAATTGATTAACTAATTAAAATAACTTTATTTTAATTTACGTTTTCTTGAATGAATTCGTCAGTCCTACTTTTGATTCTGGCAATAAAATAATGATTAGTTGATGGTTGTGAAGACTTGATGAAGGGGAGATCATGTAGGGTCCGTGGTCTGGTGGTCTAGCGTTATATGTGGAAAGATATTGAGCATTAATGTTTGAATAGATTAAGCCGCAATCATTCCAACTTTTCCAGAAATATCAAGGCTATATCATACGTATTATAGCAGTTATTTTTCACGTCCACTATCATAATTATAAAATATCGTACATATGACTCGTGGAATTATTACTCTTTGCTATTACAATTGAAAGAACAAAATATCTTAAAGAGCACCACCCCAGCATTGGTCAGTGCTTGAATTCACCTTGGGAGGTTCTGGGTGTAGGATTACAATATTTTGCATATGTTCAGGCCTGAATTTCAGGGTGTACAGAATTTTGAGTAGTTCTTTGCATGTATTTTACTTATGTTTGTATCTAAGGATGCAAATAAGGTTTGTATAGAAAATTAAAGCATAATGATAAAAAACTTGGAAAAGTAACTTGAGTCTTAATATAAATACATCCCCAGCTTAGCTCCATGTCGAATTGCTATAATCGTTCCATTTCTGACAATTAGAAGTTATATTTCCAGACGACCATAAAATTAAATTGCTCCTATCGTAATAATTGTCGTAGATACTATAGCGTCGGGTGCAAGCAACCTATTAAATCTGAACGGACACATAATATTTGGCGGTCACGCCAATATAATATTATCTATTTATAATATTATTTGCTATAATTTTTACTGATTCAGTTCTCCTAAACCGTTACTATAGTTGTTATAATGGGTTTCGAGATAAATATCCGATTCACATCAAGCGATGCGGTAGTTAACAAATGGCACAGAAAGCGTCGTAATAAAAACAATTTTATTCTTTCGCAGACATCAGGAGACCTGCCGGTTGAGATACTGAGAAAATTTGCCCGTACAATCAAACGAATGACAGCTGTAAGCTTTGAATTGCGATCTTCTTTTTACTCATAATTTATTTACATGATATTTTTTAAATTAATTACAAAGGTGTAAACATCATTTTGAATTTTGTTCATTCGTTCCCTGAAGGAACTTTTCAATGTTAACGGCTTTTGTTGCCATAGTTTGTTTAACCCTTGCCGTGCTGGTTTTTTTTCAGAAACGCAGGAAAACTCGAGCTGCAGTGGCAAAAGCGGTAGCCAAAACCTCCAAGCATATAATAGACGAACAATTTCCGGAGTTAGAGCCAAATTTTGAGATGAAACTGGTAGAAACTCTACCTGGACCTCGCCCTTTGGAGCGTTCAATGAATGCTCTTGTAGTGACAAAGACAACGGCGCTGCCATTATGCGCTGCCGATCATAATATACCCGTACACTGGTATCAGTGTGGTAGATGTGGTGTCTTGTTTGATTCGACTGAAAAGATGAAAATTCATCATCAGGAGCATAAAAATGGGTAATCGTCATTTAAATACTAATGCTTATTCAACAATGGGATTCCCGTTACGTTACGGTAGGCTTTAGAATCTTATTGTTAGGTAAAAAGAATCGCTTGGCGCTGTATTCGTAATTTTCATATTGTTTCGGTGTTATGGTAAAATTACAAAAACTCGTATTCTTACTTTTTCAATTGAACTGAACTACAGAAAGCGACTTAACAGAAACGGAAATGTATCAACAGAAGCATTAATAAAAGTAGCTGACAATGAGCTAATGCCACCACCTGATATGCACCAGCAGGCAGAACAGGAAACTGTTAGTAAAAGAAGCTTAACCGAAGATTCTCTTACACCCGCAACACGTAATATATCCAGTGTCTCTCAAGATAATGAAGTTGACGTTGCTAAATCTCCACCTACTCCCACTTCTTCTCGTAACTCAACGAGGAATGGGGCCACAGGCGACCTTGAATGTTCGATCTGTAATAAAAATTTCTCTTCAAGGAGAGATTTAAAATTTCACATGGGTCAGCATAATGAAGCTGAGAAATCCATTCACTTGGGTGGAAACCCCGGAAAGAAAGGAAATTCTAGCTTTGATGATGATGAATTAGAGCTTCCCGATTTCGGACAGATGACTTCGTTCGTTTGTACTTATTGTTCAAAGCAGTTTGCATATGAGAATACGCTTAAACGACATATGAGGAACCACGTGGGAGACGAAACATCGACGAATAGGAACAGCAATATGCTTAACAAAGAATCCAATATCAAATCTTCAAAACAGGGCGGAGGCAGATTCGCCACTGCTTTCATTCGAGCAGGTATTCAATTATTTTTGCTAAAAAAATGATATTACTTTCGAAACTGAAATTAGAAATGTATTGGCAAGTTCAGTGAGTGATATTCTATTCTTTTTTAAGCTTCCCTTGCCAAAATGTCGCGTGGAAAGGAAAAGTCCGATCTCAACTCCTACAGTCCTATGTCTCCTTGAGGGTCGTTGATATAGTACAGTAAACATGCTCTGTTCCTCCAGCAACTCAGTTTGACGTTTCCGCATCGGTACGATGATATACAGCAACCTTTACGATTTCATATTTTTGTATTTTTCATTACTATTAATATTATTACATTATCATTCATTTTAACAGGTAGAATAGTACCGCTGCTCTAGGTGAGTAAATGCGGGTAATATAATGACAGGAAGCACAAGCACATGTATTGATGTATTGTGGTAGGCAGTCAATACCAGAAATCAATAGTTTTGTATAAAGAATCTATCAAGGAAAAGAAAAAAGGACCAGCGTTGCTGTCGTACATGCTAGACTCGTGAACCCAGTTTTTGCTAACAAAAATAAAGTGCAGTTTTTTGCTTGAAGTTTGAACCAACTTAATGCCCTTTCAAGTTCGTCCTGTTTCTGTAATATAATTCAAAATTAGTATGACTTAATATGTAATTGCCTATGCAGAAGTTGACTAAAGTCAACCCGACAGCAGAGTTATTCATAATAGAATTTGTATTATTTTCATTTTTTATATAACCTTAGTAAATTCGATGAATGTGATCCTGTAATAAGAATAAACGCTTTAAAATAGCATGTGTGTCGATCAGGATTATTTATCTTAGGTTCCAACAGTATGAATATGAGTTTTACGAGTGGATACAAAAGGTATGGTCTCGTCTCAGGTGCTTTATTTAACAAACCGAACTCCTGACCTACGCATACAACTCCATGATTTATCCATTCCATGGGAATGAATATTTTAGTCAATAACAGACGGAGTAGTGACTTTAGCCCGAATCAGTAATCAGTTACTTTCTGCTTCCGCGGTTTAGGTATACGAGCGCATTTATTGTCAAAATGGCACGAAAGATACAGTTAATAAATGGAAATATTCGATGCAGCTCGTCCCAATTACGTTCACTATTCGCTTACGCAACACTTCACGTTCTGGGTAGTTGGGTGTGTGTATTACTTATTTTATTATTACTATAATTTGTAATTATAATCATTCGTAGGAAAACCAGACCTACATCCTAACTAAGGAATGCTAATGCATTCTTCCGGTGGTACAGGCAATAACTAAATTACTGATTCAATAAATTTTTAAGCCGACTGACTTATATAATTTTTTAGTGATGAAAATTATGCACATGCTAGGAAGGGAACAATTCGGGAGTTGTACAAATTATCAATTAGAGTTGCCAGCCGGAAATAACCCGAGTCTGGAATGTCATCCGTTTCAGATACCGTCTTCTCAGCAATAGTGAATTATTATTGAATCTTCATTTCTCAGGCTCAATCCTCACGAATAGTATTGACCAGCCGTGACCAGCGATGATGCTTGTGCAGGCAAAGTAAGTCAAGTAAGAAATGTGATACGGATTTGCAATCTATGATGAAATAATGAAGTAAAGTTTCATTAAATATTAACTACATTAATTCCAAAAAGGCTTACTGCTACCACATGAAACGTTAACAAATGATATATGTGAGACAAGCAGTCATTGTTATTGTTTGTTGTCGTATAAGAACGTTCTCAATCCGCAGAAGCGGATGGGAACGTCCTCAGGAGAGTTTGTTTTCAAGCAAAAAACGTAATATTTACTTTTTACCATTCGCATTCTTTGCACTGAATCTGGACGTTGCTTTTCGCGCTTTGCAACAATAATAATACACATGTAGGATAATGTACATGTAGGACGACAATCACAATCATGCTGACCATGAATCTTGTAGTAAATAAGATTCTAACCAACAGATTGTATTATTAACATCAGCCATCAGCTTGACACTGGAAATTAGTGTAGGCTCACACACATTAAAATGTTGCACACTTGTGTAAACACTTGTTTCTAATTGTAAGTGGAACTGAATTGTACTCCACTAGAATACTAACAACGCCGTAACAATGAGCAATGGGTTAGGGAAGTTTCCAAGTGAAAAGTAAATAAGGGAAATTAAGTAATGTCGCGATTATGCAGTGACATTGACAAAATCGATAACAACGCGATTATAAAAGAGCGGATTTTATTTATTCATTATTACATTTATTACATAATTATTGTATCATCTGCTATTGTAGAATAAGAAGCGACTGCTTGCATTATACTGAACATGATTAGGGAAAATTTAGCGTTTCACAAGCAAATGGCAAGTGAAAAACATAAATCCCAAGTAAAAAAGTATAGCTGGTGTGTATTTATATACGTATTGCTCCCTGTATTATAGTGCCCTTCAAAAGGTAACAGTAATGTGCTTGAAATTACTTTTATGATAAATTAGAAGAGTGAGAAGCATGCTATATCTGGAACAAAGCTCTAGAATTCCTTGCAGATAAATTAAGAATCTTCCGCTTATACGAATTGACAACAATTTAAATTTTGTGAGAAATAAAACTCAATGGAAAACTGATTCGGCTTCGGCATTATCAATCAAACAATAGACTATCTTATATTTATTTCCGTTTATCAGTCAAGTGTCCAAAACTTCATTTCTTTCCAGCCGCAGCGGCTTCCGCCTCAGCTTGTTTTTGAAGCTGTTTTTCCCTCATTCGATCAGCGTCCCTGTTAAGCAACATTTTAGAATGTGATTTCCATTCGCAGCTACTTCGTTTCAGGAATTTACCTGTGATTGGAACGTATTCCAAACTTGTTCCAAATAAATAACAGCCTACAGCAATATTTCAGTACACTTAAAACTTTAAAAGAATCTCACCGTTGTTTCCTCTGCTCCAAAGTCAGCCCAGCATTGGCTCCTTTCACTTCCGAGCCATTCTTCTTCTGTTGATCCTGTAGCTTCTTCGCATTCTTTGCACGAGCTAATTCTCTTTGATTTCCACCTGCAAAAATCCAATCGCTCTTCAAAACAATTATTCCTCTTAAAATAAAATACACTACAAATTTAAAAAAACATTTGTCTACTTACGCGTCATTCTTACTGCCGTCAATAAACACGGTCTGAACTCCAAATGTATAAATTAATGCCCTTTCCAGGAACTGTCACGTTACGGTACACCTTCACCCTCCCAGTCTATTCACACGAGATAACTGATGTCGTTATACGAGGTGACCAACAGGTCTATCTGATATAAAAATAAAAATACAACCAACTCAATAAAAGTCAAACTTCAACGACTACCAAAATAAGACTAATTCACGGAGCAGCTCGAGAAAAAGACTTTCTACAATTCCTCCACACACATGCTTTATTACAATGAAGATGTACCATCGCCACAGGCCAACTTCAGAGCTATACACTACCTTGCAAAAAGGGAAAACTACATCAAAAAACTATAAAACACATATTCTACTGTGCAGCAATATCTACGTACTTCAATGTGTGGCTTGGCGTTTCCTCCTTGACGAAACCAAAGAATGATGTCAGAGTTAAAATATTTGATGATCCTGCAAAGTAGCTTCTCCGTCCAATAATTTACTCAAAAATGCTCTTTCTGCAAAAAATTCCAAATTAAGTTACTCAACCTCGAAAGTACGCCAATTATTACTTCATATTTACAACATACAAAATTCCTTCCAACTATTAAAAAAACAAAATCTGATATTGACTACAACATTAAAATCCTCAGAAATTCAATGCCCCTCTTACACGTACAAATAATATACAAATGAATATTGAAATTAAAATATTAACTCACATTCAAAGTACCACAGAATTTACGAGTCTGAGAGGGAGGAAAGGGTTAACTACCTAATTTATATGCTCAGGAATTTTTTAAGTATTAAAAAAATAGGCCATCTCCGCGCAGAATCTATGGAGGCTCATCCCACAACCCACTTCCTTCTCTCTATGATGAGTTGACCGCAGTGACTCCTCCCAGTCCTGACGGAGTCTGCGGCATGCGTGGGTTTTGCAATGGCGCCGGAATATTCAAATATTTCTACTTGCGTACCAAAAAAAGTGTCTCGCGGAAAATGCAATGCATTTCTCATCTCGTTCCTTTGCGTTGCGTGTGCTCACACTGTGTGACTGTAGTAGTGTACCAATATAACAGTAGCTACCTATATAGCCGGTTAAGTTAACGTCCTGGCTTAAGGTAGGTACGCTTATTTCTTTCTCTTGCTAATTTTCAAGAAATTATTTGTTTATT
>JAQFXU010006480.1:0-10190 GCA_034693705.1 Spatulosminthurus flaviceps | reverse complement strand
TTCACGATTAATCGCTGAAATGATGTTGTGTATCATTGACATGGAGATGTACATATCAATTACCCAATTGCCCAAATGCCCAAAAACCCAAAAACCCAGGGTTTTTGGGTTTTATCTAAAATGGGTGGGTTTTTGCCAACACTGCGTCGAGGAAACAAGAAACGGCGGGAATTGTGAAACCATTTTCCCCGAATTCTTTGTTCATTTGCATGTAAAAACATCCGTTATGTTGTTTTTCGAAATTCCGAAAAAAATTTAAATATTGGATTGCATCTTATAAAATTATATGAAAATGGATGTAAAAAGACTCGTTCTGTTGTTTTTCAACATTTTGAAAAATGATTACCTACCTGCACATCTACATTGAAAACTGACAACTGTGGTGCAAGTTTCTTGGCGCTAGCTCCACCAACAAAAAAGTTGTGCGATGGACAAATTATAGCAAAATACGATTATCATCGTTTTAATATATCGCTTCGCTCATAAAAAGCAATAGGGAAATCTCTAAACAGAATTACAAGGAAATCTCTACGATAATGCGGTACTGGACCCAGGAACGGTCCAGTCAAGTCCAGTGTTCATACAAAAATTACAAGCATAAAAATACATATCCAATCTGTTAAATGCATTTAAACCACTCAGCCTAAATAACTCATTCTACTAACTACCATGAGATCCGGACAAGTGAAATAGCTCAGAGCGTAGCTAGGAGAAGCCACACTATATAGTCAGTCACCTTTGGTTCCTGCTCCTCATCCCCATGGATACCTGCTCCAGTCCTGCTCCCTTCTGCACTAGTATTATTAATATTATAAATATTATAAATCCTACATGCTAAACTAGCCTATATCGTGTTATTTTTACCCTATAATTGTAGCTTATGCTACAATAATAATTATTGTTACCATTGCCTCATTCTCCCTCTGAACTTCTCCCGAATAAAACCTCTCCTGACGTTTCTCCCAAAACATTTTGTCCTTTTCCTCTTTTATTTTTATTTTTATTTTAATTAGAATTTTCTTCGATAATCATTAGGTACGGGGTAAGATTTTCACGTAATTTAACTACCTGAGTGGATAGTTGTGATTCGCCCGTACCTCAGCCAGAGCGAGATCTACCACCTGAGCCACCTACCCACCATCCTAGTTTCCTCTCCTAAGTTAATTAAAACTATGCTATTATTTTAAAGCGGATTAGAATAATTTTAATCAACTTTTATTAAAAATTAAAAAGTGCTTTTTCTAAACACTCTCAATTTTGTACTTAAGGTTGCTAGTAGCAACCAGTAATTAAGATAAAGTGATTATAATTAAAATTAATTGCAATTAAAATTAATCGTCATTAAATCTTAAATAACATATACCATTATTATTTTGTAAAAACAATCAAAATACTTTATTATCATTCTTTTTATTTGAGAAATAAATGATCAGAGAAGGTTACCATCCGCAAATACGGATGGCTTATTTGAGCGTAAATTAAAATACCTTGGAATATTTACTAATATTATTTCTTTTGTCGCAGATCTGACTCGTTCCGTCTCCTGAACCTCTGAATTTTGGAATTTCCAATATATTATTGAAATTTTATAATTTAATTAGTAATTTAATAATTGAGCTAATAACTATAAACTTTTGACTTCAGATTGCTTTCCTGTCCTAGTACCCTTGCTTCTTTAATCCTTTTGGTATCCTATGCTGGTAACGTCATAGGAGTCAAGTCATTTTATGGTCAGTTAAGTATTATTTAACTCAGTGAATAAACCCCCAATTATTTTAAATAATTAATACTTGTGATCAAATTTAATAAGGACTAAGGACCCAAACCCTCGCAATAACAAATTTACATATCCTAATTAAACTTACTACATTTTAATCACAAACTGATTTTACATACCAATACCTCTTTTTAATCCCAATTAAATTCCCAATCGATTTCAATTAATTCCTACACCCTAATTATAAATTAATAGTCCTATCAATACATTCACAATTAATTCTGAACAGATTTTCCAAGTCTAACCAATAAATATGGAACTTTTTGGCACAGTAAATATTTTTGGTAGTCGCTATACATTACATTGAATAGAGTAGATCTTGAGTTCTTTTTTGTGTATCTTATTGTTGAGGACCTGGTCTCTGTGGAGTCTTTTCACAAACCTGATGTGGATTTTACAGTCCCTTTTATCTGATTTTGTGCCTAGTCTGGTGACGGTGTCAATGTCGACCTCTTGGATTTCTAAATCGTCGTTTATAGGGTGATGAACTTTCTGACCTGGGGAATTAAAAAAGCTACAGGGTAATGCTGCAGGGTAAAAAAAATGTCAAAATCGGTTAACCAGTTTTAGAGTAATTTTGTTTTTCACGAAAATAACCGAAAACTCACCTAAGCCCCTCTGGCGTAGCGTGCATGGACTCTCGTTAAGTCTATTCCACAAAAAGTGTGTGGACCCCAAAAGTATAAAATTAATAAAAACATATTGACCGTTAAATCTACAAATATTCCACCCGTCTATTCGTCTATTTTAATAGTAAATAATGGGTCGGCTGACCCCTTAATTATCTATAACCGTTCCCTACTATCTATTTCCTCTGAGTTTTATATCTTTGGTAGTCTACACGCTTTTTGTAGAGTAGACGAGATTCAATAATACTAACGAAATACCTATGCAACAGCTTAATGCAAACAAAATCTTTAATTTTCTTTAAAAAATTTCAACAAAGTTTTGACACAAAGCGACTGTTTTTTGTCTTGTGTAACCTATGACATAAGCCTATGTGCTTTAAAAAATAAAGCTCCATCTATTTTTCTAATTTTTATCAACTCTCAGTCACTTTTTCTGCCCCCCTTGATTTGTTGGCATGAACCATTTAACCAATTATCAGATTGTTTGCCTACACACGCGAAAAACATGGTAATATTTTATATTCACCTATTGCTGGAAATAAGTAAGTCGAGGTATGCATGAGAATTAAGTAGAGGACAAGAATCTCTGATCAATACATTTTTTTCCTAACTTGATCATGCGAATGGAACCCCATGTAGGATAAGTTAATGCGTCCATGTGGAAGTTGTTGGACTGCAGCAAACAAAGGGTAGTAATACAGTGGTAGTAAGAGAAGTAGCAGCACTGATGAACGGCCCCGACCATACCTCTTCTGCCATGAGAATGGAATGAGAAACAAAAATACCCATAACACCCTAACATGCATATAACCTACTTAATACTGTATGTCCATACGTGTATCACAATGTTTCCTACACATTCTATTATTTTACCACGGAGCGGTGTTGTGTAGCAGTAAAAGTTCCATATATACAAGAACATTTGTAATTGGACATGGAAGAAGCTTCAGCTTCCAATAAAGAAACATACTTTTTTTCTCCTTTAGCCCTGTACTTACATACATACTTAAGAAAAAAGTGTGGAGTCGCATATATGAGATCTGTTTTTTTGTAAACCAAGCAAACAATATTAAAGTGAGAGCAAGTAGGTTAAAGGACGAATGTAATATACAGAATGAGGGCTGGAACGCCCTAAAAAATCCTTTCCTACTATGCACTACTGTACATAGAGAATCTATGGAGTGATTTTAGGAAATTACTGAAGTCGAGCAGTACTAGTGGAGCAATGGAAGTGAGGAACAAGTTCACTTCCACATACTAACTGATTGTGAGACGCTTGAAAATTCAACTGAAAGTACTCAGATTTTAAAACTATGAAGAATATAGAAATACATTTCTGACAGCGTTCCACTACACTTCTCCCAAATATTCAAGGTAAGTCAGGGAAAGCCACTACTACTACTTCCACTATTACTACTACTTACTACCACTGAAATACTACGTGCATACCAGCACGCAGATCCTAAGTTGTAAACCTTAGGAGCTACCCTTCCCTACTATGAACATACAGAGGCAGCACAGGTATATCAGAGTGTATGTATGTATGATGAATGCAGAGGTGAAAATCAATAGAGATGGGAGTTGAGTTGAACTTTTTAGCGAGAATAAGTTGAATGTGGGTGGAATAGCAATATACTGTAATGTAAGGCAAAGGAAAGCACGGCAAAGCCAAAGCAGCAATGCAATGGTATTCAACTCCGTGAGAGAGGACAGTCGAGGAAGAAACGGGTAGAGCATATCCAAACTACACACATGAGAGAGAGAGAGAAAGAGAGAGAGAGGGAAAATGAAGAAGATCGGATACGGAACGCAGGAACCAGACCAACTAATAGTTCTTCCAGACTTCTCAATCTACACACTTTCATTCATTGGCTAAGCAAATAGTAGGCAAGAAGGGACATGTCGTTGGGAAACCTCATTGGGAAAAAATGTTTGGAAAAATCTATAAGAAGGATTTTAGGGGGAAAAGGAGAAAACATTAATAAATAGCAAGAAGAAACTCTCTCAAGCAGCAACACCTTTGGAAAGAATATGTACATACGAAATCCTCACAAATCTCACAGAAATTTTTTAACCAATCTCGAGAATTGTCATTCTAGAGGGACTCTTCACCAGGCTGAAATAAGAATACCAATTATGTAATTACTTATGGAGCCAAAATACTGATAGCTATATCCGAAAGGAGCCATTCGCACATATCAATTCTCCGAGCTCATTTTCGATAATGGGATGCAGACGAAAATAGTAGTCATTGTGAGTTGAAATACCGCATGCCCTCATTCTATTCCATTCCGTGGAGAATTTTTTTTCTTTCAAAGCTTTTCCTCCCTAATTCCCCGAATTTTCTTTATAATTTCCTCAAATGCAAACCAAAAGTACCAATGGGGATTAAAAGTCTAGCAGGTTCTTAAAAGTTTGACCAACATCTCCATTAATTCAGTTTGTTACGACGCCACTTATTTTTTGGATGCGTCTATTTCATTCGGCGGAGTATGAAAACTATCCTTAGCTTTTACTCGGAACACACAATTTATATTCTTCACTTACTTAGCTTCCTGAAAGTGGACCACATATATTTTTCAATGTTTACTTTTTAATGCAAAAATGATCACAAACCTATTTTTGGGTTTTACAGTTTTAGTGGTACTACTTGCAGTATTGTTTTTGTTACATATAAAAATCAACCATGTATACCTATCCATTTTGAAGTAACTTTTTAAAATAATTGTACTTGCGTCAAGCCTCAATTAAATGAGAGAGGAAATTGCGAGGGTTTGACAAGGGATAAGGATTGTCCAGTGGAATTTATTTTTAACCCAACTATAAGGATTGTGGATTTTCGTTTTTCCCTCACGTCGAATGTCAAGTAATTCTGATGTGTATCTTGTATTCCTGTCAATGAAAAGAAAAGCATGGCTGTAGACGAAGTCCTGACACATTATTTTACATCTAGCGTTTAAGTATGCGGAATTTGTTCCCGGTCACAAACCCTCCCTTCAATGCATGGACACATATGTCATGGTGGTCAATCTATTGACCAGTGGTTGTTTACTTCAAAAATTCTAGCTTTAATTGATTTAGTGTTCTGATAATTGCCTGCGCCGTCCCCATATTGATTATATTTGTTCATATAGATAGGATTATAGAAGGACTGAGGAACTTGAGAATTTGCTGGGCAGGTAAGGTAATAAGTATATATACTTAAGTGAGAGGTAAATATTCATTTCACTTACACCAGGCAGATATGCAAGAATAAGTAGAGTGAGGTGGAATTCCTGGAAGTATATAATTTAAGTGGATCTGTCAGAATTGTTGCAATGTAATAGGGTAGGTATCAAAAGAGAGGACAATGTATTGATGCACAAAGGGTATAGGTATACGTATGTGTGTGAGTGTGAAAGTGGGCATACATATGTAATGTGTGGTAGTGGAATAAATGAAGTGACGAAAGCAAGTTAGTGGAGGTCTGCATAGTAATCAACTTGATGCTTACAAATATGTGCTCGCTCAGGGCTCCCACATCCTTATATGATTACATAGTAGGTTTTTACAATTGCCTCTATACATTTGTATGTACAACCTTATAGCTTAACATCAACTTGCAGGAAATGCAGGATTCCTCCTCATAGTTCCATAGCTCAAAGGATTCGCGAAATAACATAGGGGGAAATACATGTATCCAAGTATGTATGGAAGAATCCATCTACAGGTACATAATACTATCTCAGTATACCTCCATCGAACAGGAGATAATAGCAAGTTGATGTTATCCTTGTTAAGGCTAGTTGTTAAGGCTACTTTCTTCGCTTACATGTTCAGTGACATGTATCAGGGAGTTGTAAACACGTACTTACGTAAGTACTGATAGCTCAATGCGATTTACATGTTTGTAAACGCCACTGCTTTAATACTGCCTCCATTTGTTCACCACGACAGTCCTCTGAAAAAATTTCGACCACGGTCAAGAAAAAATGCAGATAGTAAAAACTTGAATTTTTTCTTTTTAATTCCTGTTTTTTTTTGTCACCCATGATTTTTCCAAATGCTCTCTGAAATCCTTAACATATTTAATTGCATTCAATGATTCCATCATTCTGTAGGGACAAGGACTATGTAAGGAAAACAATTCCTTGGTGAGATTTTGCAGAGAAGCTGTAAATTTTGTTATTTTAACGAAAAGGTCATATTCCCGGGAGAAGCGTTCCCAACCTGTAGTATGTTGTCTTATATTACAAAAATTACATTATTACATATGAAATCATAAATGTACACTTTTACACTCTATTATAAAATCATAAATATACACAAAAATATTACATTATTATAAAATCATAGATATGCACAAATGTTACATTATAATAAAATCATAGATATACGCAATGTTTACTTTCAAAAGCAACAGTGTATTTTGTTTCAATCTCTTGCTTTCTGTAAGTAATTTAATTTTTTTGTTTAATGCATGTATGCAGCATGATTCAACGTAGTGGTAAAGCTGTGGGTCTCGCAACTCAATAAGTAAATGGTAAATGAACAAACTCGAAATTCCTCTGGTATCCTTTCTCCTCCTCTGGAGGACAGACTCGATGGGTCCATTTTGATGGAAATAGTAAATACGAGGATGCTAAAGTAGCAGAAGATGTATGTTATATATTTGCTTATGGCATGCATCAGGTCGGCAAGGAGTCATTTAGCTTGTTGGTATATATTTCTAACTTTGTGTGCTAGCGTCTACATTAATAAATATATATGCTTGTATGGATGATGCGCCTCTTTCTTGTTTGATCAAGTGTAGGGTAATCCTATCCCTAGCCCTGGTTAATTAATCGATGTGATGAAAAGGAAGATGAAGAATTTTGCTGATCCATCCAATTTGTTTCCATCGCACCTCGCGTCACTTCCACCACGCATTCCCTCTCTCTCTCTCTCTCTCTCTCTCTCTCTCTCTGAATTTCTATAAGCATAAATACGCCTTTGTACGTCTCATCTACTACCAAAAGTTTTCCAAACTAGTCGACATCTCTCTACCTTGATGCTGCTCACAATATTCTTCCCTATGCAAATTTTGAGTAGTCCATGGGATGCAGACCATATGTATGATCTGCAAAGTAGGGTAAACACTATTTTAGTAGCTTCTTGACCGTTCCCTACACTATGTCAACACGTACGTTTCCTCTTTAATCTACGCAAATACTAGTCTGCCTTTCAGTGAGGAAGGACAGAATGTGCGAATGTAAAGTGATTCTCCAGTTCTGTTGGAGCAGACTCACTCTTTCACAGGTATCATTCTACTTAATATACATATTACGTTATTACGTAGTAGTACACATTCATGTGGATGGAGAGGCAGGTTATTGAAAGCTTTGTCAATAAATTACGTGGGTGTCATAATGTATGCTTTGTATTATGCCCTGTACCCATCAAAATCCTATCAGAGTGGAAACATCCATTGCCGTAAATATTGGAAATAGATTTTAAACATGTTATTTCCCTCTTTTGAAATTTCTCGAAAATAATTTAGTTCTCTAGATCATTCGAAATATTAGAGCGTAATGTTGCATTTAATTTACTCTCATCCATGGAAACGTAATACTTTTCTCAGCTTTGTTTCTCTCCTCTTTCTGACTCTGTCTATGTCTCTCACAAGTCATTTCTACAGACAAATACTGCTCAAGGTAATAGACACAAATACATAACAAGACAAACGAAGGGAATTAATGTTAAAAGTATGGATACATTTTCTACAAATCTCTCCCCTTTCTTCATCTCAGATACCCAGCGAAGCTCTCTATCCTCTAACCTATAACAGTAGAGCTGGGCGCCTGCGTAGAATGTCATTAGTATATAACTGATGTGGTAAACAAAGTGAGAACATTTTGATTTAGAAGCAACCTTCCTCCTTGAGTTTTTTATTCTTGACTTTCTATTTTCTACAATATATAATTTTTGGAGCAAACTATGTAGTCGAGGGAGGTTGAGTAGGAGGAAACACGCCAAAGGGATAATAGTGTAAATCTTCTATAACTTATATTGGAATCCTCCAGTATTTTAATGAAATACAGAAGTTGTCAAGATCAAGGTCAAAAATCATCATTTATGGAATCATTTTCCTATTAGCAATATGCTATTTCTAGTATTTTATGATTGCTACTGCTGTTGTTTCTCCTATCGTCCTGAATGGCTGGCGTATACATTTATGACCTTCGGCTCAGAATTTCTAACCTACGACAATGTACAGAAGTGTGTTTCATATTCGTACATAACATGCTGATTGCTCCACAACTTCACCACATGGAGACGAGATGTGCTCCAAGGTGAATCTTTAGAGAGCGCTTGTACTCTAGTACTCTACTATACTACTAGTGCACTTGCACGCTAAATTCCTTTATTTAAGGACGCATAGCTACTTTAAACCAATTACTAGCTTATTTTGCTCGAGTGTGTGTAGCTAAGCTACATGTGGATGCGTGCCTTTTCTTTTCGCTAAGTTCTCTTTCATAGAGAGCAATATTATGCTGTCCGTTCGTCCTAGACTGTTATTTTATTAATAATTTTCAGTCCAATATTGGGTTATATTACTACTGAGCTCAAGAGTATCACCGTGCAGCTACCAATCAATTCATTATAATTACTTTTCCGATGCAGATCCCTTGAATTTTGGTTGTTGCCGCCGAAGAAAAAAGTGGCCAATGATATGACCATTAATACGGCGAATAAGACTAATGTGGCAAAAAAATTCACGGATGCAACCTACGATTTGACCGATGCGATATCATTTTTGACGAATGCGACTCAACCGATTTATAACTAATATGTGACGCATTTGATCAATGCATTAACCGGTGTAAAATTATAGTTTGGGACCGATGCGGTCTAAAAAAACGGTGTGAGCTCTAGGAACAAAAGGCATCACGATGGGTTACTTTTAATCCACGTTCATAAATATTAAACTGATTTGATCTGTCCGTGAACTCATTACCCATAATTCTGATTATGTATATCGTCTAAAATTTGAGAGCAATACCAACAGAAATTTGGTTTCAATTATGAAAAATATCACATCGATCAAAATTTGAGTTGCATCGAAGATAAACTAAAATGAAAATTCACATTGCCAAAGAATTTTAATGGATTGTGTAAAATTTCAGTTTCATTGCAGTGCAGTGTTGGAATATGGGGAGAAAATTGATTTATATCTATTTGTGGCTGTCACTGTCAGGCGCTCAAAAGTCTGGTATAAATCGGTATAAATGTTTGTTTTTTTTATTCACATTGGTATAATATTTAGGATTCGTCATTGAAATATTAGACCTAAGAGCGGATCATGAGAATTGATTGTCTAAAATTTCCTGAATCGACTGAACTTTTGGTTATACGCATCGTCCAAAAATTTCCGTCACATC
Source organism: Spatulosminthurus flaviceps (assembly GCA_034693705.1). Classification (NCBI taxonomy): domain Eukaryota; kingdom Metazoa; phylum Arthropoda; class Collembola; order Symphypleona; family Sminthuridae; genus Spatulosminthurus; species Spatulosminthurus flaviceps. The sequence goes on along the minus strand of JAQFXU010006480.1, from coordinate 384 downwards.
CGGTTGATTTCAACTCCGAATTGTTTTATAGTCTGAATTTTCTACTCATTCCATACTTTACTGGCTGTTGGTAGGTTCTGTTCAACACTGTTTTTATATCAGACAAAATTGAGATCAATTTCTTGTTTTGTACTCAAACAAGAGCAATCGGAATCCTTTAAAAATAACAACCCAGTTCAAACCCAAACATATGCAATAGTTGTAAAAATATTCATTTTATGTATTTACATCCTTTGGATGTCCTCGAAGACTCCGTAAATTTGTCAAATGAAATGTTAACACAGCAATTAATTAAATTAATTAAATTAAGTGGAGCATTAATTTGTAACAATCATTTATACAACAATACTTGATATTTATGTAAAACATCTAAGCAAATACATT
>JAQFXU010006479.1:0-10190 GCA_034693705.1 Spatulosminthurus flaviceps | reverse complement strand
ATGTATTCACATAGTTTTTAATCCACAGCTTCAACGTAATTTTTTTAAGAAATGGGACATTTTGGAGAGCCAAAATTATGATTTTCAGAATTTTCTGACAGATTTTCATTTTCTTCACATTCTTTATAGTGTTCTTTGTTGAGTACTATGGTCAGTTGGTAAAACTTTTTAATGGCAACACTAACCCACTCTGTGGCAATTGGCAACATTAAACATTAACCCACTTTTTGTTCTAATACAAGCTAATACGCATTCTGTACAAATGACATCAACGATAATACTATAGTCACTCTGATAGGCAAGTAGCTAACTCATATGATTGTTAACGACAACGGCGTTAAGTTGAAGATTCACCATGTCCAATATTTTTCTCAAAATACTTTGCATCCAAGCATGAACGTTCTCGTTAAAAAGCCACGAGACAGAAACAATGGCCTGTCCGGTAAGGAGCGAGAGTTCACAACAATTAAAAAAGGGCGGAGATTTGTGTCACGTGTCTGGGGGCGTGACAAGACAGGTCTTCAACGGAAGAATCCAGTTCGAGCAGTAACAAAAAGTCTCGTTGCAACCGAGACTGGAGTGGTAGTTGATGCTACGTGAGATTTGCTCGAACACTAAGCTGCACTAATAGATTTGATCTCAATTTGCATAAATACCCCAACTAAGTGCCGGTTGTGAAGAGCGTCTGAAGCTTAAGGAGTGTTGTCATGAAACTTTTTAAAAAACATCACACGCAACAGGGAGCGGGGTCAAAGCTACGAATTCTGTGTGACCCAAATCCAGTCCCATTTTGCATAAATATCTACAATAAATGAAATTGTGTGGGAAGAACGTCGGAAATAGATCGAGGTTAGTCGTGATAATTTTTGAAATATCGTCAACATCATACAATAAGGGGTGACAAAAGACGACTGTCTCTGTAGCTAACGAGAAGAACTTAATTATCGCGGACCAATGATTTTTCTTCTCAATTTACTGCCAAGTTCGTCACGAAGAATAGTGCAAGTTGCCGGAAAGAATATAAACGCAAACAACTTTGGATTAAGTAATTTTAACCTTCAACAATGATTATCTGATTCAAGGATGCGAATTCCCTCTGCATTTGGAAACTGATAACTACTAGTATATATAGAAACTTTATTGTCAGCCATCATTGACTCATTGTCAGTATGCTGTTTATAATATTACTGTCTTACTGTCAAGTACAATTTCCTGCTTACGCGCTCACATCATAAAATATTATGAGTAATTTTAAATTTTGCTAGTTTAAAAAGGATGATTAATAATTTAAGCCCGTGGTGGTACTAAAAGCGAAATAATTACTTAGCAACAAGTTCAGTTGTACGCTGTACTAACTAACATTAAACTCGTCGATAGTTAAAGAGTATATGTACTGACAACTAAACGGAAAAATGCGGCGTCTGGCAAGTGTAGAACTCCTCAGTCCTCGTCTTAAAAGTTATTAAATACATTGAAGAGTATGTTGTTATGCGTAAAGCTGAAGCTATTCAATTATACGTATAGTTATAAATATACGAAGTACCTGCAATTCTATTTTTACGTCTTTTTATGGTAATCAATACTTAATAGTTCAGTTTGCAGTAATTGTGTGTATGTTGAGAATAGAGTCAACTGAGTTCAGTTTTTCTTGTCATCTTCATGCAAATTCTTGTGAAGTAATGTTGTCGTCATAATGCAAAAAAAAAGGATTTAAGTACACATTGCGCAGGAAGATGGTATGATTCATTGGGAAAATTTATTCTTCAGTAGAAGTGTACATATAATGAAAGGTACTTCAGATGTTACCTGGAAGTATTTACAAATATTTTTAAAACAGGAACAATCCCTTTGTGGTCTGGTTACGGGCTTATATTTGCATATAAATACTCGTAATTATTTTCGACAGCATCAGTTGCGAATTGCACAGACAACAAGCTTCACGATTTTAATTGAAATAATAATATTAATATTCCCTGTTTTGTATTGAAAGTAGTTTTGTACAGCTGTGTTGAAAGTTCATTAAACCATGAAACTCCCGATACTTTTGTCTATTTTCGCGGTTCTGATGGTAGAGCTTTCTTCTGCTAAACTTTTTAAAAAAGACCCAGATCCAACAAGTACATGTCGTGGTGGAAAACCTGCGGGTTGCATGTGCACACTGGAATTCAATCCTGTTTGCGGTACCAACGGTCAAACTTACAGCAACATGTGTGGTCTTCGGTGCGATCAAACTTGCGATCGTTGTAAGCTACTTCTCTTAAACTATTAATTAAAATCGTCCCTTTACTGATGCATTAGGTAATGCTTTGATAAATGTTTTTATCTTGTGCAGATCTCGAGGTGGCTCATAAGGGACGTTGTTTCCGCCGAGGATGAACAAGGATGCTCCATTCGACCTATATAGGAAAAGCAAAACTTGTCAGTGTCACCCATTATCAACCTAAAGCAATGTGTTGCTAATTTATACTCCCGTGAAAGAGTTCTTACTTTTCCAATAGCTCTCGTGAAAGAGTTCTTACTTTTCCAATACCTATTAAAACCTCTGTTTGGATTATTGCATGACTTCAGACTTACCACCTGATCTTAAGTTGAACAAATAATTACATTTTTTGTTATGTCAACATTGTTAACTTTAAAACAAATGTACGTAGTCGTATCACTTAGAGCCGTGTAAGTATTATTCTTTGTATTCTTTACTGTAGCTATGTGCTCTCCGAAAATTGAGCAATAAAAAATACTCTTGATTGTTACACTGTATGCAAGTGATAATTTTTGTTTAAAGCTGCCAGACATACTCTTTTTTGGAGTATCATACTTATTTTCAGGCCTGGATACTTATTAAATTTTTGGATACTCTTAGATACTTATTTTTTTTAAAATATACTTATTATACTCTTTTTTGACTTGTGAGTCACAATGCCCAATATCTACGTACTCTGAGAGTGTAAACGTCAAAAAATACCTGTATTTTAAGCTTAAATGATAGGCTGTACAGTCTCCAGAGTAACAAAATTTTATTATGTGAGACATCCTTGGCTCATGCCACATTTAATGAAGATATATCTAAAACGTTTAAGACGCATAGTTCGTTAAGATTTTTAGTATGTAATCATTTAAGTACATGTGCCCAAAAGAAACACTCAACAAGAACTATTGAGCGTGAAAAGTTGTAGCACACGAAACGCACGATACAGAGGTTACCACAAGGCCCTTATGTGATTGTCATGTGCGTATGTCAGATTTCTCCAAAACTGTCCGACCGATCTGAATAAAAAATTTTGTGAAGGTTCCTTAGGTGACCTTTACGGATAAGTTCGTATTTGGCTGAAATCGGTCGTGTAGTTTCGGAGGAAAAATTATTTAGTGTTTTTCGCTTTCATGCGATAACTCCTAAACCCGTTGTTCAATTTTAATGACGTTTTCTTTAAAAAATACTGCTGGTCATTAGCTACATTTCGACTACCCTCAAATTTTGATTGGGAGCTTTGATATTTTTTAAAAAGTGAGTGAATTTATTTCTGTGTCAATTACACACCTCCGGTGCCCTTCGCAGAAGCACCCCTTTGATGGGTGCCATGAATCAATGCGAAGCGACGATTTTCTTATTCCATTCAATGTTAATTCAACCTAGAGGCTACTTGTGTGGAGTTTAATGATTTTGCAAAACATCAAGCTTTTGGAAAAAATTCGTTCATCAGGAAAGTATTCCTAATTAATGGGACATTTTGAGTGTAGTAGCTCAGAATTAATTAAAATATGCATGAAAATAAATCTTTTTATGTACAAAAGTATCTCTAATCTGTATCTTAAGTACAAAAGTGTTTTTTAGTGTATTTACATTTCACGTAAAATATACTTATTTTTGAAAAACAAAATCTGGCAGCTTTATTTTTGTTAGTTTGCAATTTTGGCCTCTACACTACTCTACAGTCTACAACGTAAATGCAGACTGCTATGTATTGCCAAGTACTTGTCTTCCTTGCATTTTATTTATTCTATTCAGTTGTTATAGAAAACGAAAGCATTTAGTAATTATTACGGCTGGTAGTATTCACTGTATTCAGATTCAAATTCCTTTGAAATTCTTTCTGTATTTCATTTAATGAAGCACATGTCGTATTTACTGCGGTTGATACAAGACACAACTATTAAATGTGGGTAATTCAATTTAATGTTATTTTGACATAATACTTATGCCAGCTTATTCATGATCAAAATTGTATACACCATATTATTCATGATTAAATTTCATGCAACATATTATTCAACATCATACATATTCAAACGTCATACATGTGCTACAACATACATGAATTAGATTCATATATGCGAATATTAACTAGTTGTAAAAATCAGCGAAAATTATGCACTGTACTTCATAACGGGTACTTAAAAATGTTAGAGGAAATTTATTTCGAAATATGAAAAAAAATCCAAAAAAGGGAGGAAGATTCTCACAAACATCGCATGTGATTTCGTACACATTTCATGTTATACTTATATCTACACACAAGACACAAATTTGAATCTTAATAATAGAATCATGAATTCACATGTGTAAACGATTTTTTATGAACTGCCGAACTACCTGGAATTCTTTTTAAGAGCTCGTGTCAATCTTTTAGTGTGCAAATAAAACATGCTTCTTTGGAAAAAAAATTAATGGTAGCCGTACATTTATGTTAGACCCCTATACATCCTTGTTTTGTACATTTATGCATGTGATTATCGGGAAACAGAATATCATTATTTAATGTCAATAAAAAAATTATTGTTTGCACTGAGTTAATGTGAGAGAAGATTTTACGAACGAATTTGGGTGACACATGTAAATGTACACATTTTAGTGTCGTGTTTTTTAGTGTTGACTTTCAGATTTGCTATGGACTGCTAGTATTTACTCATCTTGTCTAAATCATCATCATGGGCTTACAGGATGTGAGGTGCGGAAGAATTGGCTGGATGAATGTCCATATAAATAACTGGCACATAAACCACCTTGATTAGTTGAACGTCTAATAGCGAGAGTACAGCATTAACGAGCACTTAAATAATCAATAATTCTGTCTCAATTTTATAACACTTTATTACTTTTAGTCTACTCGGAGTTTCGAATTAAAGTTTTTAAATATCAGCTCTGCGGACGAGTCTAAATAAAATCATGAAGGTCAACATTTTCGTCGTTTTTTGTGCATTGCTACTAATTCTCAACTTACAACTAGCAACGGCTCAGAAATTTTCATTCTCAGGTGGAGCTACATGTGTTAGAGGGCGGCCTTCAAGGTGTTACTGCACTAGGGAGTACAAACCGGTTTGCGGTTCCGATGGGCGAACTTACGGCAATGCCTGTGAACTTGGCTGCGCTCAACAATGCAACCGTTGTAAGAAACTGCTTTTATTGGATAGTTACATAACACGAATTTCAATATTAACTACAAATTGAGTTTTTTATTTTATACCCCAGTTATTTATTCCTGTACTTTTTTTTGTTTCCAGATCTTAAAACAGTCAGGAGGGGCATATGTAACCAACGGGGGTAACGAATTTAAAAAAGACAAATGGTGGCAAATTGGGCAAAAGTCCTTGCAGAGACTTCTTACCTTGTAGTTTGTAAAGGGACCAGAAAATATTGCTAAAAGGGCGTCTACCATTATTAATAAAATACATCAATTTTCAGTCTTTTAATGCACCTGGATTTTTATCTCGATTCTCGATTTTCAAAAAAATAAGTTTCAAAAAGTATGCGAACTCTCGTGAGAGGGCGCTGATATATTCTGCTTGCGAGAAATTGAAGAAATGTTATGGATTTTGTGAATCGTACAATCATTTAACATGTAACACAACAAATAATTGTAAATAACTTTCTATCGCAGGGGGCAGGGGTATGTAATAAATTTTATTCCTTAATTGAATACACTTGGAATGTTTGAAATGCAATAACATAGCTGATGAAATTTTTCATGAAGTTCATATAAAAGGTATCATTTGACATACTTCTTTCAAGTTTCATTATATTCTCAGTTACAAGTTTCCACTATATACCCAAGTCATTTATTTTTAACCATATTGATGCGTTAAGCTGCAGTAACTTTGAAACGTTTAGCTATATGGATTTACTATTTAATCAATATTTTACTTTGCAACAAATCCCAGAGGCAGCCAGCTGGAATGGTATCCTACATCAACCCTGGAGGTTATATTTAGTCTCATGTACTGTTGTTCCCTCACATTGTATTTCGGCCATGGAGGATAATCTTCACTAGGATTAGGCGTTGGGTTTCTAGTAATTTTCAGACGGTTTTAAATTAGACAATATGTAGTTATATTTTTTTTCTCCCAGTTTTACGCCTGGAAATCATGTCATAGTATTTTTACCCAGTTTTTGCAAAATTCGACCACATTCCACTCATAATTTTTGAGAAAGCATTATCCGTAGGTGATGGGATGACAGGCATAGCAAAGAGATACATCAAATCATCAGCATGAGTGATTCCTGTGAAGTGAAATAAATTGGGTTACAAATAGGAAACAGTGAATGATTACACGACGATTTCAAAAGTGATCTTTACCAGGGGTGATGGGAGGAGGGTCTTCTCCCAAATACAACCAAAACCACATGCTATTTTTACTGAATTCTTCCATGGAGTATAGATAGACACTTGATAAGCGTTGACTTAAAATGTCAGCAGTTTTTTTCACAGAGGCTTTCATAAAGAAAACGCTCATCATCTATACCAAACAATAAAACAAATTAGCTTAGCATATTAATTAATAATATTGATTCGATACTTTACTTTTAATCATAAAAACGCTTTACATCAACAAGGTTCGGCATAATCTCCGTAAAGTTTTCTCGTGAACTTCCAGGCATGTAAGCAAGAGCAGTGGTCTCTGAAACAGCACCCGCCCCTGAGGTTTCATTCACACCAAAAACGCTCAAAAGAGAAGGAATAAGCTCATTTCTCATCCATTGCGTGTCGTTCACTCGACCCTCAGGTCCCAGTTTAGCTTGGTATAACAATCCTAACACGTAAGACCCTTCGTGAAGCGTCGCTCCCAATATCACAGGTACATTTGCAATCTCTCCCTCAGTCAGAAGATCCAACGGTTCTTCTGTTATAAATGCTCCAGGTAATTTAGGTTCAACGGTGGGAGTTGTAAATCCTAGTCCTAAATCCAAATTGGCATAGGAGTCGTCCTAAGAATAAATTATTGTTAAATTAAGGAAACAATAGCAAAGAAGAAATTATCACCACTTCAAACTATTTACTCATTTCACAATCCAACTCCCAAATTAAAACCTTACTCCGTATTTACTTGCAACTTCTACGAGTAACTCCCAAGGTTTAGATCTTAAACACGTAACGATCTCCGTGCTGGTTCTATTTGGGCACCCCACCAAGTTGGCTAAAACTTGTGATGACTCGAAAGGTTTTCGGTCAAGTGCCCATTCAGAAATTGCGGATCCACTCTGTGCAATAACTTTGTGGAATAAACCTACGGTACAAATTTTAATAATGCATTTTTTGCATTCCAGCGGATTTCATGCTGAATTGTTGACAGCAAGTGTAGTTTGGTGGGTCGACTAAAAACTCACCTTTTGCCAAAGGCGAAATTAGCATAAAAATAGATGCTGCACCACCCGCACTTTCACCTAAAACAGTAACGTCACTGGCATTTCCTCCAAAGACCGCAATGTTTTCTCGGACCCAACGAAGAGCTTGAACCGTATCCTTTAGGCCGTAGTTTCCAGGGGAAACTTCATCATTCGTACTTAAAAACCCTTATATAACAACCAAACCCACATAATATAATTATATGTATGAATTTTATGGTGCCATAATTTAGTTGGATTTGTTAGTTATTATTGTATGCAATAATCTCAAACCAGGAGGTCTTACCTAACGGCCCCAACCGGTAGTGCATAATAACTACCACTCCTCCATTTACAAGCAATTTGGTTCCCGCGTAGTAAGTAGATTCTCCACTACTAAATCCACCTCCATGAATGAATACCATCACCGGTAAATCTGCAGTTACGTTCGTGGTAGCAGGATCCTGAAAATTTGTTGAAAAAGACATAAATGATTACGAAAACGAAAAAAAATTCTCTTCCAATTTCGTTTAGCAATAATACAAATAACAAAATAATTCAAGATACTCACCTTAGTTGTGTAAACATTCAGAAATAAGCAATCTTCGCTAGATGGCATAATGGCTGGGCTAAACTGAGGGCAGGAAGGTGGAAATTTAGTTGCATCTCTCACTTCATTACCCCAAGCGTCCTCAAAAGGTTGAGGTGCCTGTAAAATGTCATTTTTTAAAATTAAAGCTCTGGACAAAATCCCAAATTAAAATTGTAAACAGTTTCTATCAAGTAGGGTAAAAGAAGTTCCAAAATGTTAAAGATTTGTTCCAACCTTGAACCTCAAGTCACCGATAGGGGCCTTGGCATAAGGAATGGATTGGAATATGAACATTTTGTTAGACCCGATGGTGCTCCCAGTTTTCCCCTTAAGTGTTCCATTTTTAATGGTGACAAAAGCATCTTCAAATGGGCCCTCTCCTTCAAAAAACTCCAAGGGAACTCCCTTAAATTTTAATCCCGGAAATGCTCCATTGCAAGACAGGAAACTGAAAGCAATCAAAAAGAAACTTACACTTAGTTGCAAAGAACTCATTTTGACTTCAATATAGCCTGTAACTTCTACAGTGATGTCGTTGAAAGGAATAGTTAAATTATAAAAATTGACAACATATAATAATTGTTATCATTTCTACTGGTAATTTGTCATTTTACTGGAGTTAAAAAACAAATATCCAGATTAAAGATTAAAATTCAAGATATAAATAACGATAAAGTACACATAAATACATAACACTCATGTACTCAATTACTTACCCAGAATTTGACCGCAATGCTATTTAAATGTGCTATGAATGATTTGATTACACTTCTTCGTTTAATAAACAGACTGAGTAAGGGAGATATGTGCATGATTGATTGGTGATAATTTCTTATGAAGCGAATTAACAAGATGGGTTGATTCAAGTACTGTCGATACTGTTCAGCAGCAGGTGTTATATGTATAAACATAGTTCCTTACTTAACTTACATTAGTATGTTTAAAATAAATGATAATCTATAAATCTATCTATATATGCATGGGGTAGTGCAAAGTAAAATGAATGTAAGATCCTTTTCATCATTTCATTCCATTCATATGCATATATTGCGCCGGGGCAATAAATGGAATCAAAATCTTTTTGCATGTACACGAGCGAACAGGGAAAGTGTGCAGGTGTTTAATAATCAGTGATTTCACATGTCAACTGTAAATTGATTTGAAATTTGCGCTGATTGTGTACAATGACTACAATGTATCATGTATAAATGATTAATCTAATGTGTCAAACATTGTGTTTAGGAAAACGAGAAAATGACTTGAACGTCAACTTACGCTGGATCTATAGCTCTACTGATCCATTGAATTGATAATACAAGATAATCCCAGTTAATATAATAATTATTATTCAATATTTTAAAATACTTTTTGAGCATTGGATTGATTAACGTGAATCGTGACGACTGACGAGGTCCTTTCAATGGACGAACTTACTTTGATAATTATTGGACAAGAAAAATTTAAATAAAATTATGTGTGGTTTGTTTTCATATTTTACGTGTAAATAGTATAAACATTACTATAATATTCACATGCTTAAAATGACTGATAATTGTAAGCTGTTCAAATATATTTTGCGTATTTTAGCTTCCATATTCCATGAATTTTAAGCAAATAATTATTTTTTACTGCACACATTTGGAGTGGCACATTTACATTGCTAGGCGAAAAAAAGGAATTTGGTGTTGTCCAAAGATAGCATGCCTTAATGTAATCCTCCTACACATTCCATAATGAGAGCTTTCTGTCCATACAGGGATTACTACAGCTGAGAAAACAGGAAAGTTCAGCACGACAATTGTCTATAGGGTTAAAGTATGCATGAAAGTGCATTCAACTTGTCATTTCTTCTATTAGCAAAATTCGCAATTTAGCAATGGGAAGAGAATATTGGCGGATGAGAATGGTTTACGAGCCTAATCTTGCAACGAAGGGGGTATAGCTCAGTGGTAGAGCATTCGACTGCAGATCGAGAGGTCCCCGGTTCAAACCCGGGTGCCCCCT
>JAQFXU010006478.1:0-10194 GCA_034693705.1 Spatulosminthurus flaviceps | reverse complement strand
TATTTTTGCTGAAAATGAAAAAAATTGGAGACTATGATGTTTTGGGCTTACACATTCCCTGTGGATTTACTCATTACATACTTTTAAGCTGCAGTGAAACTTACAAATTCAAAATGTTGGAGTTTCGATTCCATTATCATACCAGTTGTTGGGGAAAGCCTTACAAAGCCTTCCGTTATAGACCACAGCGTTATAGATACAAGTAAAAGAAGCTGGAAACCGAACATAGTGAAAGAATTTGCAAGAAATTTCATAAATAACAAAATAATAGCAAACCAGAAGTATCCGTTTCCTGTTACCCGAAATTAAATTATTATAGTGACGCGACGTCAAGCAATCAATAATATATTGTCAAATTTGTCTTTTACTGTTTTTCTATTTACCGTAAGCTGGAATGATTTCCACACTCTCTATGAACGTCGGAATCACACCCACATTTACAGCAACTTTACTTCTCGATGCCGGGGATGAGAGAAGCATCAAGAATAATCCATAGCCAAAGATGAATGGGAGAAAAATGATTCTCAGGCCGAAGACCTAGAGAAGAAAATTGCTTGATTTTGGTATTTTACTTTATAAATCGCATAAACTTGTAACTTTCATTTCTAATTAGGACTTAACGAGTTTTTTTCGAATCCGCAAAACATTTTTTTGGTTCAAGTGGTCGCATAATGTTTCGATTTCGTTAATAAAATTCAAAACCTCCTTTTGCTTAAACCACAAGGTATGTATTGTGGCAACTAAAAACCACCCCCATGTAAGGGTTGAAAGCATTTTCGTCCAAAATGTGATTTGGTTACTCCAGTTAAGAAAGTTTTTCGAAACCATACAAAAGTGGACGCATATACATGAGTGTAGAAAGGCAACAAGCAACTGAAAAAATTATACCGGATCATTTAGTCAAATCGAGAAACTGCAGATTTGGCATATGAGTAAAACGGTACTAAAATTCCGTTCCTGAATCCTACCTTACGATACCGTTTCGATCCGGCAACAAATTTTCTCTCCTCCATACTGTACTCTACCGTGAATGGACACAGGAGAGCTAGATTAGCCTGATTGAACATGCAGGAAAGAATTGAAGTCTGAAATACTTGTTTCTTTTTCATTGGTGCGAAATCTTTTAACGGCAGCTGCATTATTAATTGTTTCCTTAATTACTTTTTTCTCTCCACTCTCCAATGTTACTTTCAAATAATAATTATTATAATTGTAAGTTTCAATTCATCTAATTATTTAGTAAACTTGACACAGTAGTAATAAAATTACTCATTCGCGAATTTTGCGTTATTTTTGCAAGAATTTGCAAACGGGTTAAAATTTTATGGGCAGTATAAAAACTAAACGGGCAGTAACAATTACCGGCAGTATTTTTGCGACAAATGGCAGTTGAAAAACTACTTGGGCAGTAGAAAAACTACTTGGGCAGTTGAAAAACTACTTGGCCAGTTGAAAATCTACTTGGGCAGTTGAAAATCTTCTTGGGCAGTTGAAAAACTACTTGGGCAGTTGAAAAACTACTTGGGCAGTTGAAAAACTACTGTGGCAGTTAAAAAACTACTCGTGCAGTTGAAAAACTACTTGGGCGGTTGAAAAACTACTCGGGCAGTTAAAAAACTACTTGGCCAGTTAAAAAACTAATTGGGCAGTTGAAAATCTTCACAGGCTATATTTAATCATTGATCAGTACACACACTACCTGCTTACTCCGAGCTCCTTGCTCACTCATTTTGGCGTCGGACATAAAGATTGGATCGCTTCGTTTAACGTTCAATTCGATTGAACATTATTGAATTATTCAAGGTCTAAACTTCCGCTAGAAGCGAAAACAATTCCGCTTGGACAAAAAAGGAAGAGAGCTCGACCCTACAAGGAAAAGTCAGCACTTGTGAAACAATAGAAAAATTGCATATTTTAAAAAATATATTTCAATTACGAAGCGTTTTAAATGTTTACTTAATCACCGATTGATTTATTCATGAACCTTTTCTTAGCACACAATATGTTTGTGGATTCTTGCAAGGACACTTATACTTAAAATCGAAGCAATTACTCAGTTTATTATTACGGGTATAATAATAATTATCAATAATTTTGGTGAGCATTTGGTTTTAATTTGTTTTCCTACTATTACTATATCGCTATGTACCTAAGTATCTCTATAATAATCGATTCCTACTCATTTTACTTTATTTTTTGTAAGATTGATTAAATAAATGACTTCGGATGTACTCATTTCACGCCATAAAGACCAAATGTTGACCTTATTTTTGGGTGAAATTCACAAATTGTAGTCGAGAAACAGGTTGGAAAATTTCATTTGCGGATTTTTCCTTTACATTTGGAATTTGGAACTACAAAATTTTAATGCGATTTCTGCGACGGGTTCCAAATCATGACGAATACACAGGATTTCTGCTGCTTATTTCATTTAGCCAGTCTTCATGTAACTAATCCATTCATCGAGCGGGTCGCCCCACTTTTAGTTTTAACACTGTACATGGAGGTTTCTTATGGCACTAGCAGTTTTTCAACTGCCCGAGTAGTTTTTCTACTGCCCAAGTAGTTTTTCTACTGCCCAAGTAGTTTTTCAACTGCCCAAGTAGTTTTTCAACTGCCCAAGTTGTTTTGCAACTGCCCAAGTAGTTTTTCTACTGCCCAAGTAGTTTTCAACTGCCCAAGTAGTTTTTCAACCGCCCAAGTAGTTTTTGTACTGCGTAAATGGTATAAAAATACTGCCCCAGTAGTTTTTCAACTGCCTATGTAGTTTTAACTCTGCCCATGTAGTTTTTTAACTGTCCAAGTAGTTTTAGCGCTGCCAATTTGGGTTAAAGTACTGCCATTTGGGGAAAAATAACTGCCAATGATGGTAAATATACTGCCCGTAAAAATGATAGCCGAGTAGCTACGACAAGTACCCTAGGATGCAGCAGCTCCCACTGCTTTTTTTTTGCACGGCAGCCCCAGGGGCCAAATGCTGCCAATCTGCCTAGCTATAACAATACCAATGATAGCATGTTCTTTGAGTCCGCCATGGAGAGCAAATGTGTTAAGCTAACTTATTTCCATGTTTCAAAAATGATGATGGATGTTAGCCATGTATCTAGGTTTCCAGGACAGGGGACGCCTCCATCATTGTCCCACATCTAAATGAACCTCGAATGGAATGAAAGTAGTGAATATTTCTACAAATATTATTTTTAAATGGCGGACTTTGTAGATTGATTTTGCTAACTAGCACGAAACCCTTATAAATAGATTGAAACTAATATCGGCCATTTTAAGTATGACATAATGATAATAATCTTTAATTAAATAATTAATTTAATAATGATAATAATCTTTAAAAAAAACGGTTTGAACCTTGGTTTTATTTAAATAGACTGTACCCTTTTGTAAGACAACGACAATGTTATAGAATAATATGCTATGAATTATATAACAGTACTAAATGAAGTAGTACTACTGTGTCTTATGGCAAGCATCATTGTGATGCCAGTTTGTAAATAAAGAATTTACGTCCCCCCTGCTTGCAATATGGATATTTGATATAAATTAACATGTCACATCAAACAACATTATTTAGTAACTAAATGTTAGCTTTGTAAGGTAGACCAGAAACCGTTGCATAATACCTAGTCATCCTAATTATTATGAATGTCTTTAAGTTTAAGTAAACCGCCTCCCTTAAAATAATAACGTAAATTGAGCTTAGGGATTTGTCTGTATTTACCTTGTGGAATTTAGCAATCAATAGAAACGATAGTACCTTGTATATAAAAATAGCATCAACATTTAGTAGTGGACACCTCGTTTATACTCTAATCGTTTGTATGTATGGTTAATTGTTTCATGATGCAACTCATGAAATAAAATGTTATTTGGAATATGATCCCATGCAGGAGATAATTGGATAATTGTCCCTAAATATTTGTTTTTTTTGCAACCTAACCTGTTTAGTTTTCTTATAACTGAATTAAATATCGCATGAAAAATATGAAGATAATTAATATGTACAATCATGTCAAATGATTAGAAAAACCTGGTTCCTATAGTTCAGAATGTAGTTTGAAAAGAATGGAATGTTTTTGCCAAAGATGTTAGCTTTACAGTACTTTATCAGGAAACCTGCCCCAACATCAAGATTTATGACTTCTAATAATACGCATGGCTGTATTCTGTTCCTAAACGAGAGCACAATCCTATTCGGTGACCATCAAAACTCGTCAATGTAGTACCATAAACCCTATCAATTCTAGAAGACTTTCCCCTGCCATGCCTAAATCCCTAAGGATTACTGGGATACAACAACCAGAGCATAAGACTAACGGCAATGGTTTCTGGCATCCCGCACCGCAGGTAACAACGGGAGGCATTGTAGCCAACCCGTAGCCAATACGCTTTCTCTGTGACGAAATGGAGATGGAGACTGAAATGCTGGGCCACTGTTGCCTTCGACTGCAACTCATACGCACGTGACATAGAAGTCTGAAAGGAGTAGGTAACAAAATAAACAAACCTTTTCTATAAATAGCTTTTTAACTTGCCTTTCTACTTTGCCTTACATGGTGTCCATGTTTCGATTCTTGATACTTTAGTTTCTTTGATTCACAATTGGTCATTCAACTTAGTAACTACAAGCAATTAGGCCATCCGCAGATGCGGATGGAAACGTTCTCAGTACAGTTTCTTTTCATGAAAAAAAGTAATAATAATAATAATTATTATTATTATTTTATTACTTCTTTTACCATTATTTGCAACTTTGAGTTAAAAACCGTTAAAAAAAGTTTGTTTATACAACATGTAATGTGCATATATGACGAACCCCATCACCATCATCATCCAGACGATGAAGCTTTTAGTAAATACGATTATTCAGTTTTTGACGTTTTAGTTTTTATCGTTAAATTATACAGTTGAAATATGTTAGATATACCCAATGTTGTGTGTACATCAGCGCTGCATTTATCAAAGTTACATAGAAATTTCTGAATTATTTTATTAGTTTTGTAAAGCAGGGGCGAGGTCCTTACAGTACAATGGTAGCCTATACTCTATTACAGAATTTATCAATGCAGTAAAAATTGTTTTCAATGTGTTAGATGGGATAAGTCTTTTATAATAGGTCATTGATCCTAACCTCTGGTTAACTTTACCATTCACATAGGAAATGTGTTCCTTAAAATTAAGATTATCGTCAATATATATACCCAAATATTTAAAAACTGACTCTTTCAATGGATTTGTTCTCATCTACATAAATATTTTCATAAATTGTATCAGTACATATTCTAGAACGTGGGGGTTTGAAAATCATGAATTTGGTTTTTTCATAATTTATTTCCATAAAATTTTCATCACACCAGTTTTGAATTGCAGCGATGCATTTTCTTAGGAGGGAGATAACTTCTTCAATTGTTTTCCTTCTAACTGAGCTGCCGACATCGTCAGCAAAGTCGACTGTGTGTGATAGACTAAAAAGTTCAGTGAGGTAGTATTCCTACTTATTCCTAGTTGAGACAGTCTAGTCCACAGTTTCTTTCTTCGGATGCTGTCGAATGCCTTGGAAAGGTCAACGAATAATGCATACAGATTTTTACCGTTGTTAATATGCTTTTGAATTATTGAGTTTAGGATAAATAGATGGTCCATGAAGCATCGGCCCTTTTGGTAGGCTGCTTGTGATGGTTATAGTCGTTTCTCTTTCTGCATCCATTCTGTTAGTCTGTTTGACAAAAGAATAGTGTACAGTTTAGTGATTGTATTTACTAGATATTTAGGGCAATAGTTCTGCGGCTCATTTTTTGTCTACCTTTTTGTAAATTGGAGCTATAATAATTTCCCCCCAGTTCTCCGGAATTACAGACATAAAAGCGGTTTTATACAGGATAGTAAACATGGTAGTATGCTTTTTGGCAGATTTTTCCAAACTTCATTGGGAATTCCGTCAGATCCTGGTGATTTACTATTAGAAAGAGACTTTAGCGCAATTTTAAGCTCCTCCGTGTGAAATGATTCTTCCAGATCTGTATCTTCCATAAGGTTCGTAACTAGCTTCAAGTTATTGTTCCCGTATCTTTGAAATGCTCCCATGAAGTGATCTTGCCATTGTTCTCTCGTAATATCATGTATATAGATCTGTTTGTTGAACTTTGGGTATTTTGGAATTTTCGGAACTTTCTTCAGCAGTCCTTTTTCAATGTGTCACATTCATTGTCATACCATTTCGGTCTGAGATCCCGTTCTCCTACTACAGTTTTTTTCAAATTCATTCCGCTTTTTTCAGCACATTCATAGATTTTATCGCATAAGAATTGAATATTGTTCGTTTCCAACAGTATTTCGTTACACTTGTTAGCCTTTTTTTAAATTCCTTTTTGAGTTTTGGATCCCAGGTAATTCTACGTTCGGACCAATTTTCTCCCCCTGTGGTAATTTCATGTTCAGTTCTAGTGATGAGTATGGGAAGGTGGTCTGATTCCTCCGTTTGTATTACCTCCAGGTCCAATATATCTTCTACAGCATAAGTATCTGCTATGCACAAATCAATCATACTTGCACCATCTGTTGAGATGAAAGTGCAGCTCCCGTCTTTGTCAAGTTGAGTTCGTTCGTTAATAATTATCATGCCCTTTTGTTCAAATAGTTTATCTAATCTTTTACCCCTTTTGTTAGTACCGGTGTCACCTGGGGTTCCAACTGGCGTTGGTGGGTCGCATTTCCTACCCAAAGCTTTTGGTACTTTAGTTTGTTCTTTATACTTTTTTCTTCGAAGCTGATATGTATTATCAAGCAAGCTTATGGGTCCGTTATTTTAGTGCATGAATTGAGATAGGTTTATAGAATTGCTTTCTTCACGATATTCAAGCGACCAGATTGGGGCACAGTAGAGAATGATGGATCTTACGAGTGAGCCAAAGAATTTGGTGGTAACCTCGATATTTGCAGTTCTTCTCTTGTATAGTAGCTGGAAAAGTTCATATTGTGCAGATTTTGCTTTCTGAAGAAAGTGAGCTTTCGCCATGTTTAATTTTAGTAAATGTTTAGTTTGTGGATTGGATGATTTCGACCCAGTAAGTCGGAATACCTTGATTAAGGATTTTTTTGAGGGCTTGAGTTAAATAGGTAGTTGCGTAATCGTCCATGCTCATGTATACTTCATTCGGTGTCCCGTCAGTACCAACCGCTTTCCCTCTAGCAAGTTTTTTAATTTTCTCCCTAAGTTCCTCCATAGTAATGTTATTATCAAGAATTGGTTCTAGTGGATTCTGAAGATTCTACTTCTTCCTTATGGCTTTCCAGAATTCTGATGAGGTTTTGGAAGAGTTGACTTCAGATATTACTTTATTATAGTATTCCTTCTTTTTCTGGTTGCAAAGGTTGTTGTGACTTTCCTTACTAGTTGAGAATCGTGAAAGTTTCTCTTCAAATTTACTATCATTCAGTTTTCCGTTCAATTTTCTTACCAGTCTATTTACTAATAATTTACTCTTTACATTCGGAATCATACCATTTAGGTCCATTAGGATCCTCATTTGAGTGGCATCCTTTACATTTCATATTTGAGAATTCAGCGGCTTTGTGTATTTGTTCATTAAACGTGTAAATGTTACAATCGTTGTCTGCACATTCAGATAGAAGTTGACTCAACTTTTCGGTAAATTTCTTAGAGTTGTTTTTATTCCAATGAATTTTGTTGCAGACTCTTTTGTTGTTCTTTTCCGGAGTTTCGTCATCATGGAATTTAAGTCTAATAGGCATGTGGTCTGATAATTCGCTGGTCAGCTCTTCTAAATCATCGGCTTGTGTGGCCATTCCATTCATTGTACATAAGTCAATTACACTAGCTCCTGTGCTGTTTATATACGTTAGATTTCCTTCCTTATCCGATGAAGATCTACCATTTGCGACTATAAATACATTATTGTTTAGAATCTTTACTAGTTCCCTTCCCCTTTGGTTTAGTACATTGTCTGTTGACACTCGTACTTTATTTAGGATCTTTATGTTTGTCATTTGCTGCAGATTCCCAATTCTAGCATTTAAATCTCCCAAGATATATTTTTTCCCTCTATATTTCTCAATTGCGTCAAACATATGCGATATCTCTTTATTATAACACTGTGCGGGGGGGGGGAATATGAGAAAACACTTATCTCTGGGTTCGACACAGTAATCTTTAGTATGCAGTAAAAGGAAGTTTCTTCTAGGATCTCGTATTTGTGTGTTTTTGCAACCTATCACCATTCCACCGCCGATTCTACCTGAAGTTTTTCTCCCCTTCAAAAAGTTTACATTATAAATTAATTTAATTTTATCTATTTGCATTCTTATACTGTCGTCATTATCGATCCATGTTTCTGATAAACAGAATTCATTTTTGCTTAAAACTAGCTTTAATTTGTTTAAAATATTCGGTTTCAGACCTTTGCAGTTCCAGTACATTACGCTTTTAATTTGCTTTTTGTTATGGTGTAAGGGTTGGCCACTGTCTAAGGATCTCGCTGTACGTTCATCCCTGCGGTCTTGCTTGTACACACTCCCTTGCAATTCAGCTTGTTTTCTGAATCGCTGTTTCCTTGTTTCCTCCTGCCATCGTATTGGAATGCCCTTGTCTACAGACAAGACATTTATTTTTTTTCTCCTTCAAGGTGGTCTTTATGCTGAGAAGTAGGTCCCTCTGGTGTTTCATGACGAAGTGGACGTGTATCTTCCTATTCCATGATTGGGTCTTTTCGGTTTTGTATCCCAGTCTTCTTACTGTATGTATACCGGGGTTTTTAATTCCTAAATTCTTGGAGAGGAATTCCGTAACCATCTCTCGTAAGGTTTCTTCACTTTCAATTGCTGGTTCCTCTATGTTAGAGATATCAAATTGTTTGAACGCATTTCTGCTGCAAGTCGGTCATTTTCCTTCCTTAGTTCGTTGTTTTCAGCTTGTAGCTCCTCTACTTTTGGCTAAGTCTGCGAATTTTCTCCATGAAGTTGGCCATGTTTGCCTGCATGGCGCGATTTTGTTTGTGGATATTTCTGAGAACTGTGCTGTCGTTTTCCTTAGTTTCATCTATGTCTTTAGGCATCTCTATCATATTGAAAATAGGCTGTACTGTTGGTTGAAATTGCTTCTTGTGGCTTCGTTCCGGACTACAAGATTCTTGAAATGCTTCCCTCCAGTTTCTTCTTACGGTTGTCTGTTTTTTCGTCTGTTGTAGTCGTGTCTGATATTTTCGTGGGAGTTCATTGTTTGGTTTCTATATGCTGCCTCTCTATCTTCATTTACACACTTATGAGGAGGTACTGCTCGTGGATAAGTCACTTTAGCTATTTTGGTATATGCTAATCTCCTTATCAGTCTTAGGTTACTTTTAACAGGGTCAGCGTTTCCAAATGTCCTATTGTCCTTTGTATGTTCGTGGGTTTAATTACCCCTTGATCCGAATTTCGGTCTGAAAGAGCACCTGGGCAGACCCCGAATTTCTTTCACACAAACGCAGACACTGAGCATCACTCACTGGTTCTTGTCTCGTCTCCGTGCGTCACTTCAAACTTCCTTTAAACACAAAACCCGACGAGAGCTCAGTCACAACACGTCCTTCCCCTCCAAAGTTTATATTCGAATCTTCTTTCTGGCAATATCCACTGCTTTAAGCCATTATGTGTTTACGAAACGATTTACTAAAGGAATCATCTTTTTCATTTATCAAAATTGAGTACAATTATGCTCTGATTTCGGGTGTTGGTAAAACCCATGGTATTCATCATGGGACATGGTGACCATGGTGAACACTCAAATTGGCCGATTTCAAACATAAACAACCATGGTACTGGCAAAAGCAGCCCCGACGAGTTTACAATGGCCGTGGTGACCATGTTAGGGTTTAGTTCTATAGAATAGTTCTGACAGTGGTGACCATGGTGGACATGGTGCCCCATGGTGGACATGGTGGGAATGTTAACCCATGGTGGGAATGTTTACCCATGGTGGGAATGTTAACTCATGGTGGGAATGTTTACCCGTGGTGGGAATGTAAACCCATGGTAACCCCCGGTGGGAGGTTAGGTCCGGTTTAAACAAATAAACCTAACTTGACTTACCTAACCTAACTATGGGTAAATATTCGCATAAAGGGTCACCATGGGTTAACATTCCCACCATGGGTCACCATGGGTAAACATTCCCACCATGGGTCA
>JAQFXU010006477.1:0-10195 GCA_034693705.1 Spatulosminthurus flaviceps | reverse complement strand
ATGTAAATCTCGAAAATGGGTTCAAAATATTAAAACTCACAAAATCGATATTTAGCAAATTTCAACTTTGCCGGTATATTGTGAAAAGGAGCCACAGTGAAATGGAAAAAAAATCGCCTGCTTAAAAATTGATTCCAACGATGACAACGTATAATTAATTATAACCGACGGAGAGGGAAAAAGAGGAAATACCCAAGAATCAATAAATCGTTCGGTTTGAAAGTGGAAATCTTTGATAAGGCAAATTTTCAGCGAAATCCGTCCCACCAATCCCGCGGTATAAACTATCCTATAAGAACAGAACAGATTGACACCAGAGGTCAATCTGGGAGGTACATGCAGCGTAGGATCACATTTTACGCTCCAATTTGTTTGTTCAGACCCTAAAATGCGTCAGATTGTTTTTCGAAAATTGTAGCCCAGTAACGCCTTTAGTGGGAGAGAACCGATGAAGTTATACAAGTTGTAAATGTTACTCGGTCAATTTTCTGTAATTTTGCCATTTCTCTGATTTCAATTTCAATGATGCAATCTGTTGTCATTGGAGGTGGATATGGAACGGTAATTTTTGGATTCTTCATTGTACAGTCCAAATATTAATTGGTAAAATAGTACATTCTGAGGAATATCGCGCTGGAAGTTTGTCAGTTTGTTGGATATTCGTGTGAGTCGAATCTCATTTATCATTTTATTCAGACAAATGCCCTCACTCAGACTAGATCTATCACCATCGCGCTAGGACGTATATTTAAAATTTAATAACCGGCGTTGAACGCATGCAAAACAGAAATAATAAAGGTTTTCTTTGTCATATTTACTTAAAAAGTTATAATAAAAATGTTTTGGTCGGTCACTCAATTGAAAAAACACTTTGCAACCAAAAAAAATTATATCTATAACGGTTATATTGAATACGATTCATTTTCTACTTTCTTCCTTCTTTCGGTGAAACGAATTTATTTGTGAAATCCCTGGAATTCTCAAGGAAGGAACTCAAAATACGTTTTTTGCAAGATTGGGCTGAATATTTTCGCATACCTCACTAGCAATGCTAAAGACGAGTAGAAACCAAGCTTGACCCACTAAAAATGACGAACACGGTCAAAATTTTAGATGAAATTTATAATTAACTGTCTCCGAACACTGTTACAAGACTTTTGAGGGGATGCGAAGATTAGTTTTTAATTTGTCAAGTTTTAACGCCACTCTTTAATTTTAGAAAAATTATTATAACATGTTTGTAATCTAAGCGTGTTCACTTCTATCCGTTGAAAGTCGTAAAACTTGACGATATGCAAATATTTTAGAACGGCCAAATATTAATGTAATTTGATTTCCAAATCTGATTAATTAAAACTCTGCAAGGTGATTTAATTTCTAAACGAACAAAATTAAAATAATTGTAGAATTTGAGGGTAATTCTTGAAATGAATGTACTAAAATTTTTACAATGTTTTTGTTCATACAAGATAAATCTAGCATGGCCTGTCCAATTATTGTTAAAACTGGGTAGCTTTTCATGAAGGTAATAGCGCCTTCAAATATATGCTATTATCATGAAACAGGCCCTGGTGTAAAAAAATCGCGGGCAAAGTTTTTGAGGGGGTGCATTTTATTTGTAACACTTGATTGTACGCTTAGCAAAAATTATCAAGCTGGTCCAGTATTTCCTTGTTACTCATTTAGCCGTGACAATAATTAAGAGAGAATTTAAAACCTGCACAAAACATTTTCTAACAAGTCGTCCTATCAAGGTGTCACCCCCAACCCATGGGTTTAACATATTTAATGGATACATCCCTTCATATAAACGCCCTTTTGACATGTCACCCACCTGCTAACTCATATTTGCATTTTTTTTAAATTAGCGTTTTTTGAATTTTTAGCCCGAAATTGAAAATCGGGATTTTTAAATGGGATTTAAGCTGGAGATTTGTAGTTTTCACGAGCAAAATTCGTGAAATTTTCTCAAACAATTTCTCATGGCCAGGTGGCGATAGTAAACTCATGGAAATCGTATTTGCATTCATTTTAAAGGTTATTATAACAATTAATATCTAATAGCTCTTATCCATATGTATTTCAGTAGTGAAGAAGATTTTTAATCGAAAAATAGTTCCAATAAAACTAATAAAAGTGACAATAATTATTACTGTAAATAAGACGCGAGTACTTTAAATAAATAATCATATACAGCATCTTCTGAAGTTCTCACAATAGCTTAATGAGCAATATAAATTCTCAAAAATCTTAATTTTCTTTTTCAAAATCCCTGTTGTTTGTGTTTTTATCTTTTAATGAAGAGGAGACATAGCGTGATCAAGATTTGATCCTAGACAGACGAAAACCGTGGGGATTTTTGCCACTTTTTTTAAAATACATCCAATATAACATCTTTCCTTCCGGAACAGATAAAATACAAGCAATAACGAATTTGAAAGATAAAATTAAAATCTTTTCAAATTGTGGTAGCTCATTGAGCTACATCGAGCCGTTCAAAAGATACAGTCATGGGAAGATGGTCCGCCCATAACAGCACTACAGGGTAGGATTCCTGTAGAAAGAATTCCATCTTTAGCAGGTTGACATTTGGCATGGAATTTTTTGTCGCATTTTGACGTCGTTCATTAATTCATTTCATAATTTTGCAGATATGTGAACAAGTTTTTCCGCTGTAGCCAGCTGAAGCATGTAAAAGGCAGATAATCATAGTGCTGGCGGCGGCAAACTTTCCATCGAAGTTGAGTAACATTAAGTGTATTATTGAAAATGTTGTTACGCTCTTATGGGGATTTAAAATAGAGATTTACCACTCGGTGTTCATCCAGTATTAGCATTAAAACTTCAAAAATTACATTAATTCATAACGGACAATTCGCCTTCAAAAGAATTTATTACAAAGAGTTGAACAAAATTACAGTACAAAATTCCCAAAGAAACCTGACTTGAAGGTACAAATTTTTTTCAAAATAGCATTTATAGCGAAAATTGACAAAATATTTATTAAATCACGCGTACAATTTACTTTTTGTAGAAAAAATGTAAATTTTGGTAAATATTTTTTTTAAATTCAAACTCACATTGATTTGAATTTTGACAGTGAAATCTCTGCTCTTTCCAAGTTATTTCTACAATCTTCAACTTATTGTTAATCTTTATGTAGGTTTTTATCCGGCAATTGATTTTGTTTCATACTGGACCGTTTAAAAGTGAAAGAGCAAAGAAGGAAAATTAATGATAAAATGAGAATGAATTAAATTGCGTCAATCAAATCATTTTATTACTACAGTAACTTTCACTAGTCCTAGTAAATGTACAGATACGTATTTTAGCCTCATTTGAAAAATAATTAGAAAAGCGAATTTGAAAAAAATCCAAAACGAAAGCAAGTATTTTTAGGATTCATTGAAAATCACAGCCAAACTTGCAAATTTTAATTATTAATTTCTTAAATTGTTCGAAATTAAAAAACTAATCCTAATTTTTATATGAAACCTTGGCGTATTCGTATGGTATGGAGCGTTTTCCAACTTGTCCTTGGTTTTTATGGAAATTTCTAGACTTACTAATATTCAATACGAGTGGAACTGGAAAATGATCAATTTGCAAGGATATCGTGCCCAGAATCTGAACATCTACATTTTAAATTTCATAACCGACGTTGAACCCACACAAAAGAAAAATGATCAAAGGTTTTTATGTCCATTCAAAAACGATTTATCAACGTATAAATCCGGAATATTAATTTTTGAATTCCGATGACATTAGGAACTCGGATTCTCTCCATCCTCCCGTTTCCTACTGTCCCAGCCGATTCCATCTGTACAAATCAATAGGGAATTTACTCGGGAAAAAATTCACTTGGACTTTTGCTACACAAGTTGAAAAAATTCCCAGCAAATCGTTGGTTATTGGAGCAAAATGTACATTTTTGTCTATGTATTTACTAATAAAACCGAGAATGGAATCTTGTAATGTGAACATTTTTTCACTCAACTTGAATATTTGATGAAAATTTTCTTTACAAGTTTTGACATTGAAAGCACATATTTTATGAATGAAACGATTTAAAATTGTCCGTTCTTTCCCATAGTGGCTGTGAGAAAGCGGAAGTATTAAATTGTAAATATGCTCAGTTTAGTGTTGGTAAACGCCAGTTAAGAAATTTTTCTGATTTGGCTGCAGTCTTGGTTTCCGAATGTTGACATGGATAAAATATGAATTTAGTCCGAATTATTTTCCAGAATGATTAATTGCAAAAGCTCTAGTTAAAATAAATTATTTCCAGCAATTTGTGCTCAATGAAAGAGAACTGAGGTAAACGGAGATGGGAGACTTGATTAGCAAAATATTTATTTTTAGCTTTTGCCATACTGTGGCGCCACTCGTTCATTTTGTTTCCTAAAATATCAACCGTCAAAGTAAACTTGCGATCCGTTTCTTCTTATTTGCTGGTTGTGAATGGCTTAGTCTAGTGCAATGTGTGCGGCAAAGGCTTTTGAATTATTACGAATTACAAGAGCTGCAGATATTAAATTGCGAGATCCAATTTAATTATTTCGATTATGATATTTCGACTTGATGATGAAAGATATTTCGACCTGAGTGATTTAAAATCCAGACCAAAATTTCCTTCAACAGTCCACAAATGCAAAAAAACCTCCTAATTAAAATGTAAATCTAATGATGACAACGTGCCATAATTACAACAGGTGGTGAGAAGAAAAGAGGAAATATCCAAAAATCCAATGGTTCTATTTCAAAGTTGAAATTCCAATATGGAAGAGCACACGCTACTACGTTAACACCCTACGCCCCATGCGACGCCTGCAGTCTCTTATTCGCGAACTTTAATATAACTAAGCATGTTTTGAGCAGAGTTATTTAGTGGCGTGGAAATCTTACATCTAAAATACTCCAATTCTATTCTTATACATTACATGCCTTCAAAACGTATGAAAGGTACTTTATCAAATGCTCAAAATTGCAGGTCAAATCAAGGGACGAATTTTAATTCACAAGTGAACTCATATTTCTAGCCAAAGTTTCCAGTTAAAAATCCCAACTTTCCCTATACGAAGCGATTCCAAATCAAATGTGTTTAAGTGCTGCAAAAAGATGAATACTTCTCCATCCACTATTTTTCCATCTCAATAATTAGACGGATAAGTTTGTTTACGAAACGATGTGTTAAAAGTATTTAATCAATTCTTTGCCTGATTAAATCGAAGCACAATATGCACAACTGTGTGAAACAGTTTGGCAAAAAAGTCCTAATTCACTATCCCCGTAAAATGAATAATAAATTCAGCGCAACTTGATGAAGGTGGCAGCGCCTTAAGATAGAACTGTCATGAAAATGACCTTTTTTTGCAGGCAATTGCAAGGCAAAAATGCAGGATTTTATAAATAAACAGGATTTATCTGATATTTTCAATTTTTTCGTGTAAACCAAAATTACTCAAAAACTAGTGCACCGATTTTGACCCAAATTTCCCCGTTTTGTAGCATTTTTTATTCTCTAGACCACCCTTTTTTAATTTTTCGAAATTGAAAAATTTGAAACCTTTATTTCTAAAATTTTCTTGTTTTTCAAAATTGTTAATTTTGGTTTCAAAAGAAATGATTAAAATTTCGAAGAATTTTTTTGAATTTAAAAAAACTAAAACAATTGGTCTGGGGAATAAAAAATGATAAAGAACAGAAAAAGGTTGGTCAAAATCGGTTTACTAGTTTTCGAGTAATTTTGGATAAACTGAAAAAACCGAAAATACCCGACAACTCCCGTGTTATGCATGTGACCGCCTGCAACCATCACCAATGTATGTCTCTTGGTCAGTACAACAAACTCAACAGCGCTATTAAACATTCACAGAAAAAAAGGTTTTTCGAATTCATCGGAAAAAGTAACCCTTAACAAAATTTGGAAAAGTGATATTGAAAATGTGTCAAAATATTCTACATCGTTAATAAGTAAAAAAGGGGAAATATTTTACCCTCACCAACAAATTCTTTCATTGCTCAAGAGGGACGCCGTTTGTGAATTTTCCACCAATTTTTTTAAACCAACACAGGAAGGTCATCTGAGGCAGCTCACTCAGCTACAACCTGGGCCACAATTTGCACATTGAAATTGTCGTCGTTTTTTCAATG
This sequence comes from Spatulosminthurus flaviceps, assembly GCA_034693705.1. Taxonomy (NCBI): domain Eukaryota; kingdom Metazoa; phylum Arthropoda; class Collembola; order Symphypleona; family Sminthuridae; genus Spatulosminthurus; species Spatulosminthurus flaviceps. The sequence goes on along the minus strand of JAQFXU010006477.1, from coordinate 4,042 downwards.
AAATCAATTTACACTGGATTACGTGACACAAATCTAGAAAAAACTTTTTCCACTTTGAGGATGATTATTGGGAACATTATTGATTATCACGAACAGTGACCAAACCGCAAAATACCTCAACCTAGCTGCTGACATCGATGTTTCCTCCTTCCGGGATTCATCAGAGCAGCGATCGTTTTTCCATCCGTAGCAAAGCTATGATTAATTTTTGCACGTTTTAGAGAGGAAATATTGAGTGGCGTAGAAATGGAACACTCCAAATATTTACTTTATATTGTACGCAATGCGTGTTGCCGTTCCAGGTTGAAAAAACTTAAGGATTTTCCAGAAACAAAAATAATATTTTGCATGAGCAATAAATTTCTTCGGATATGTTTTCAACTTTATATTCCGCATCTTTAATAGAGAAATATGTAACGAATTTTTTCTCGGGCAAGCGCTAAATAATAGACTTTTCCTGTGACATCATTTGGACAAATGATTTTAGTTTATTGCTCAAGCAATGGGCAGTGTTTTTGAAATTTTAGTATGCAAATAATAGAGATCAGTTTTAGCCCAATTTAAATTTAATTAAAACTTCCAAACAAATAACGAAATAAATACCACTAAAAAAATCAACAGTTGAGGAAAACTGGCCCAATAGTTACTTGATAGTTGTTGGTTTATACTGTTTATAGCTTTATTGTAAGAACTTGTGAGCAGGTCCAAGCCAGGCGGTGCGACAATTTTTCAAATAAATGAGACAAATTAAAACACGATCAAGAAAAATCTAGGAGAAAAAACAGACTTTGGTTCATAAAATAAATCGTTTTTTCACGGCCAAAAACTGCGAATGCATTAACAATGTTTTTGCAAGTTTGGTCATATGTGATATTTTCAGTAGTTTGAAGTCTTTGGCATCAAACCTTGCGCCAAGAGGTACATTCAAAATTTAATAACCAGCTTTGAACTAACGCAAACCAGAAATTATAAAGCTTGGACGGTAATATTTCCTTCAATAAATGTCTGAAGATTTCAGGTCAAGGCATATAAAAACCAATATAAAAAGTTTACATAAATTGATATTTACATGAAAAAAGTCAAATTTCAATACGAGAAGAAACCAAATTATCTTTCAAAGTTGGTTGACTATTAAAATTCAATACATTCTGTTTGAATTTTGTTGTTAAAAACATCGGATCACAAAATTTAAAAAAGTGGATAATTTACCGTCCAACTTATTACACTTAACAATCGCTGTTGGCAAGAGCTCTCAATTTATTTCACCTGCTCCATTTATTTAAATCAGATTTTTCGGAATAACAAAAAATTAATTACTTTGAAAAAATTGATCCCACTTTTAAATAAAGGAGTGGCCAAGCACATTCTGACAATATTTTAAGAAAATCCCATTAAACCCGTTCAAGTTTATCTGTAAAAATTTTCCAACGGATTTTAACGGCAGTAGAATCGCTTTACTTAAATGAGACTTTATCTTCATTCGGCACTCTGCATCCACGTTTCTAAAGAGTATTCAAAAATTTACTTATATTTTCCAACTAAAATTGATGTTGGAATAAAAGTTAATTGGTCTGTGAGGTTTTCCATCTTTATTGATTACGATTTTGCAAATATACCTTAATTAATTTCCCCGTTTTTTAAATAAATAATAAGTACAATGAAGCATACAAATTCTGGAAAAAATTGAAATTAAATGTTGTTCTTCCCCAAATATGATCAAATTATGGGTCGCTTTCAATGGGAAAATTTTACCCAAACGTTCTCTTGGACCTTTTTATATACGTTAGTTTATTTTCCAACTTTTTTCCTAATGAAGTATTTCCAGCAGGTCCAGGGAAATTGTTAGTTTTCTGGACGATTTGCCGAAACACATTTTCAATAAGATTTTAATTTACTTTTAATTTAATTTTAAGTTACTTTGCTTCTGAAAAATCCGCAGAATTTTTTCTCTTTTATAATGGCAAATGTTTATCTTGAGGACCAGATACATGCCATTTGTTTCGACATGACGTCAAAGTGAATTTTTTGTTTATGTGTGTATAGGCTAACGGTTAAAAAAAGTTGTGATTTTGGCGGATATTGTAGAGAAATGGGTAAATACATAAATTAGCGTGTTTGAGGATTTTGCGGAAATAAAAATATTTTGCATGAGCAATAAATTTTATTTTCGCGCTCAAAATCCTTGAATGAATTAGCATTGTTTTCATGGATGAATCGGACAGAAAAATCTGCCATTGCGTGTGGGAGGCTTTCGAGATGAAATATATTGAGTGGCGTTGAAATGTAACATTACAAATATTTGCTTTGTATTTTCTACTATTAGTATTTTCCACATTTACGAAAATAGATCTACGCTAATCGCATCCACTACGCCTAAGCTTCAAAATTTTGAATTTTTCTTCAAAGTTTTAATTTTTGTTGTATTTTTATATTATTTTCTTCGATGAAAAATATATATTTAGAAGTACAGATCAAAATTTTGAAGCTAATTTTCGGAATTTCAAAATTTGCTCAAAACATGACCTGGGGAATTAAAAAGGCTACAGAATGGTGAAAGTTTTGTCAAAATCGGTTAACCAGTTTTTGAGTAATTTTGTTGTATACACCTAAAAACCACGAAAAACTCCCATAACTTCCGTACTAACTATGCAAGTGACCGCCCTGCTACCACCACCAAATTGTATGTCTTGTCGAGTAGTAACTTCCCAAAACCGATTTTACCCTCTGCCAGAAAAAAATGTTTTTGACATTCCTATTTGAAGAAAAGTAACCCTAGATTTTAAAACATTTAGAATTCAGTGAATAATTTCAACTGATATTTATTTCCAAATTTGGCATTACATAATTTATTTAAAGGCACTCAGAAATTATATGAATGTACATATTTAATTCAAAGATTTTCAAGCACAGTTCATTTTTCCCCTAAAGATTGACCATCAAAATTCAAAATTTTCATTCTTGAATTCAAAATAAAATCCGATTAAAATATTGTACACCAAAAAAACAACATTTTCACATGCAAATGTAAATTTGTAATCAAATTTTAATTTTCAATGTAACATATGAATGAGTTCATAGATTTTCCACAAACATTTTTGCTCTAATTGTAAGATTATTTTCAAACAAGTGGAGGTGACCCGTACAAGCGTACGGTGAGACGGACAACATTAACCCAAAATATAGCGTCGTTCTACTTATTATGACGATGTTTTAGGTCGAAATTACTAAAAATCAAAATTTTTAATTTAAACAAGAAAACCGTTTATAAATATTGGAGAATTAGACACCTAAAAACTGCTGTAATAACTGAGGTATAATATTCAGAAATATGTGAGAAACCTACTATTCTCACGTCCATCAACGAACCCATTGGACGGATATTTAAAACGTAATAACCGGCCTTGAAAACACGCAAAACAAAAATTTATATGGCAATATTCAAAAAAAATCTAAAGATTTCACTCCAAATCATGTAAAAATCAATATCAAAATTTACACAATAATTGGATATTTTCAAAAAGTTCAACTTTCAGAACGGAAAGAAGCTAAATTATCAGTCAAACTTGGTTAACAAGCAAAATTCAATGCGTTCTATTTAAATATCATCAAAAATATCGGATCACAAAATTTCAAAAAGTGGATAAAATTGACTCCCAAGCTTATTACACTAAACAAGCGCTTACAATAGAATTGGTGGCAATAGTTTTTAATTTAATTCACCTCTTGCGTTTATTTAAATCCTATTTTTGGAATGGTAAAAAAAATATATTTTAAAAAAAATTGGTTCTAGGTACTTACATATAGTTAATGATGTGTCATCAAAGTGCTGTATCATATGGGCGAAATAAACTAGTATAAAATAATTTTGCTTCAGAATACATAGTTATTTTCTTCAATACCAGCGGGCAGTGCCAAATTGAGAAAATTTCCAGCTTTCAATTATTTAATAATAATAATAATAATAATAATAATAATAATAATAATAATAATAATAATAATGGGGTTTTATTTGCCAATTATTGTTTTACACGCATACACAGTA
>JAQFXU010006476.1:0-10208 GCA_034693705.1 Spatulosminthurus flaviceps | reverse complement strand
TTGACTTTTCGTGCGTAAAGTTGAGCGGTAGGTTTGAAATTACAGAAGGACAGAAGTGCCAAATATTAATAGTGATTTGCTCAAAATTTGGCTTTAAAAGCATTATTATTCCCTCTTTCACTCCAGGCAGAGTGACAGCTCGTACAAATAAGGTAACGAGTACGACGTACGGAAATAACGCAGTGAAGTTGGCCACCTTGCCCGTACTTTTCGTTCCAAACATCAATTTGTTAAGAAGACAATGAGCCTGAATGAGCCACAAAATAGCGCCAAACCCAATTTAAATTGAAGCTATGAGGCTAGCGCTTTGCTTCTTCTATGATTCTGATGAATCTTCGCTGTCGCTTTCACTCCCGTGCTTTTTCTTATGTTTTTTTGTGGATTTATCAGATAACTTCTTTTTATTTTGTTTTTTTATTGATTGGTCTGATGAGTTCCGTTTTGGTTTTTCGTTTGGTTTTTCTTTTGCTTTATCTGTTGGTTTATCTGTTGATTTCTCTGTTGGTTTTTCTGTTGATGATTTCCTTTTCTTTTTTTCCACTGATTTGTCTGATGATTTCCTTTTCTTTTTTCCCACTGATTTTTCTGATGATCTCTTTTTTATTTTTATTGTTGGTTCTACTGTTGACGTTTTTTTTCTGGATTTTTCTCCATCTTTTTCTGCGTCTTTTCCTTTGCGTTTTCGTTTTTCTGGCTTGTCACCCTTTTTCTCATGATCAGCATCGTGTGCTACAATATCCTCAAAATCTTTCTTGAATTGCACCCAGGCGGCCTTATGTCTGGGCACCTTCGGTCCCCAGTGTTTGTTAGGTGTAATGCTTGCCATCCACTTCTACTCCCATGTTAAAAACATTGGAATTTAATAAGATTAGCAAGTAAACATCAGATAAAAAGAATAAAGGCTACTCTTAATGTACTTCTTTCTCTGGCAATTAAAATAGCAATTTTTGAGTAAACCTTGTGGTAGCTTCTTGTTTGTCTGGTCAGTACACAATATATGCCATAGATGGGTATCGTCAGTATTACCATCGTTAAAATGAGCGATCCAATGACTAAAAATCAAATCGTTAATGTGCACAGGAAAATCTTCAAAAATCAAAAAATTAAGGTGGTTATTCTGAATTTAATTCCGGGGCACCACTTTAATTTTTTGATTTGGATTTTTTGAATGATTGAAACGGATGGGAATTCGACTCCGAATTAGCAGTAATTCCAAAAAAACAGAGTTTCCGATTACAAGTCAGAATCGAAAAAAAACTATTTCAATCCGAAATCGAATAATATAATTGGGTAATGTTGAAATGATTTTGTTTAAAATATTACTGAGATCGCCCTTTGATCCAAATAATCCTGATTTTGGGTCAAATCGGAAGGGTTTCACGAACCATTTGCAGCAATATACGTTTAAATTCTCGTGGTTACGGTTACACCACATGGTTTACTACAGAATTTCTTTGGAATTTATGAGGTACCCATTCCTAGCATTATAAGTTCACAAAAGTTTTCATAAAGTTATTCAAACTGATATCATTGTGACCCGTTAGTGAATTATGACACACCAATCGAATTCAATTCAGGTTGTGTAAAAAAAGGTAATCCAAAATATTTGTAAATTAGAATGAATTCAACTAGAAAAGTGTTGAAATTCCAGTTCGGTTTTTTTCGATTTCCCATCCCTGCACTGAAACAATAATTACCTTTCAAAGCATGGGTAGCTTTGTACTCTCCGACTTTAGTTTCTTCCTCCATGTCTACTGTCCAGGATATGTAAACAAATACAAGCAGGAAAAACACAGGCATGCCAAAAGCCCAAGCACGTACAACTTTCCATCTCCTGTCCAACCTGAATTGTGGAAACATGAAGAGAAAATCCGCGGCCAAGTTTCTAATTCCGTAGATGTAAGCCCAAGCGGCTACCTCCACCATGACGATAAAAAAGATAACGAAGTCACACCCGTATTTCTCGAACATATTTATCACGTGTTCCGAACCCTAAGAAGTGTACAGCCAGCTTATTGTTAGTGATTATAATAAAATTACAGTTTTGCTGCGCATAAAGCTCTTAATTTTTATTTTGTAATTAATGTTCTTAATTTTTTTGCTTACCGGACAGCAGAAAAAGAGCCCGAACAGGTATAACAACCCACATATACCACCGACTAATGCCATCTTGTACCATTTCTTTACGCTCAAGAAGGGGATTCGGTCAATACAAGTAGCTTGCAAAACCTGTAGGATCGCCACTGCACTCCCAATACCCATTGTTAGAAGCATTAAGAAGAACAAGAAGGAGAATATCTGGGGTGCTGGAGGTTCTCCGAAATGTTTCATCAGCGTAGGGTAAGCTATAAACGAAATACCATAGCCACGTGATGGCAGCACTTGATGGAACTCTTTGTTCTCTACCTTTGCCAGACCAGCCACAATGGAAAAAACCGTAATGCCAGCCAAGATGCTTGTCAGAGTATCTACCGACGTAACTAGCAATGCGTGGCTAGGAAACCAAATGTTACACATTTTCATTAAATTTCCCTGTTACCAGCTGTAACATTAATTAACATAATTCTGACGAACAGGCACGAGGATATGGTAATAATAACCAATTCAAAACAATTCAATTCATACTAATTTTACGGGTTCAATCTACTCCTAGATCCTAGAGTACCATAACTTGCCTGTGGTTTCAATTATTGCGCCATTTATTATACAAGTCACACAATCGACCACAAAAATTATTACTACTTCGATGCACTTAAGGTTCTGTAATTGCGTATGCACCATAGTCCATAAAAAATAAAAACCCCAGATTATCATCAATAGTATTAAATGAGCCGAGTTGTAGTCACCGTAGCTCGCTGACTTTCCTTACTTCTGTACGTAGATGGTGTAGGCATACTTAAATTAAGAACGTAGGTTCTTAAAAAGTTCTTTACTTTCCCACGAGATGCCCTTTTGAAAACAACGGAAAGCAACTGACGGCGTACAGTAATCGGCGACGTAAAAATAAACTATTGATAGCTCCGTCGCGTCGGTAAAATGAGCCACCAATGTTTAAACAATTTGATAATTATTGCCTCCACACTACTCACTACTCATACTATTGTGGACGTCGGAGTTTCAACAAAAGCCCAATGTATCATTGTTTTTCTGGCGCAAGTCTGATTGTGTTTGTTTTCCCTGACTTCTGAATTTCGACATTTTTTTCGATTTATAAAATATCGAAGTCCATTCATGGAACTTATCATCAATTTCAAATTTCAAAATTAATTTCAAAATTAATAATCATCAATTTCAAATTTCAAAATTAATTTCAAAATTAATAATCATCAATTTCAAATTTCAAAATTAATTTCAAAATTAATAATCATCAATTTCAAATTTCAAAATTAATAATCATCAATTTCAAATTTCAAAATTAATTTCAAAATTAATAATCATCAATTTCAAATTTCAAAATTAATAATCATCAATTTCAAATTTCAAAATTAATAATCATCAATTTGAAATTTCAAAATTAATTTCAAAATTAATAATCATCAATTTCAAATTTCAAAATTAATTTCAAAATTAATTTCTGTCTTTCAAAATATATTTCTAAATATAATTTCAAAATCAAACCAAATATGTTTCAAAATGTGTTTTTTTAAATCTATTTTATCAAAAATTTCCAAACTGCATACGGCCATTAAGGGATTATCCATTTGTTACGTCATATATCTAAGGAGATTGGGACGGAATCAGTAGTAATTATAAGTATTTGTTGAAGGAGTATTGATAAGTAAAAGTTGAAGGATAAAATTTCCTCGTCGCAGTTTGCTTAGGATGTTTTTTCCTCGCGAGATGGTTTTGGCGTACTTAAATAACATCATAGGTTCTTCACTTTACTATGTGGTGCCATTGAAACGCGCACCAACTTGCAACGCGCCGTTATTGGCAACGAAAAAATTAATAATTCCGGCAGTATATTAAGCCGTCAAAAAAACTACACAATAATTGCCTGCTTACAATATTTTCATCACTTTGTCAGATGCAAGTCTGAGAGGTTTTTTTCCCCTGTCTTCTGATTTTCGATACTTTTTTCTGATTTGTAAAAAAAAATCCAAAATCTATTTATAAATGTAATAATTTGTACTACAAACCAAGGGACCATGGGATCATCCATTTGCTACGTTATACAATTTGAAGGCTAGGATGGGTGAAAATATGATTGATGGGGGTGAAGAACAAAAATCATGGGAATGCACTCCACCGCAAGTACGTTGCCAAAGGTCGCACTAAAATCCTGTGCACCAAGGCCGCGCTAAAATGCTGTGCGCTGCAAGTGTCTTTTGGTGGGAAACATTGTCTATGCATACATTCTTTCCAGACACGTATGACTGGCCTTATACATATATACAACATATGTGTATATATAGTGGTTTAGTACTACTACACTTAAGTTTTGTTTATTATGAATGTTAATTCACAATATTCAATGTTGAATATTACAGCTCTTTGTATAATCCTAGCGGTCTTTTTGCTGCAAGTACGGCGGTAATCAGCATTATTAATGAACCATGCGAAGGCTTTACGCAGCTAAATTACTGCTTTGAATATTAAGATTTTGACGTATTTATTCCAGACACGTATGTGGCTGGCCTTTTTTCTAGTTATTATTACATTATAAAAACGATCTATGATTTTCTAGATTGTGTTCGGTATTCCTTATTTTTTAACAACTATAGCTTCCAAAAATACGTTTATACTGACGAGACTATAACAATATTTACTGGTATATATCAATACGAAGTATTTAAATGAGCCGCGTCGTCTTGGTTCGTTCGTTGGTTCAATGCTCTCAGTTGTGCGCGTGAGCAACAACTCAAACCGCCGCTAGAGCGCGGCCGCCTTTCCAGCCACATTGTGGCTGGTGGGGGTTCTAGTAATGTATAAATACGACCAGAAAAAATAACCGTGGAGTACTCACTAGTATGTTTTCCGACGCATTGGATTGTATGAACCCTGAACAGCTGCAGCACCATACCCAATACCAAGGGATAAAAATGCTTGACTCATCGCTGTAAACCAAACCTGAAATTAAAAAGAAAAAGTTTCATGCAAAATTGATGTTTTGAACCTATGTGTTCTTGTTATCTTCTTTTCACTCTCCAATTGCATTCTTAATGTAACTCTAGGTTTCCACACTTGTGGGTTAACCCACAAGTGGCTCATTTGCATTTTCCTTTACTTTGATTGGCATCTTATAACAAAGTGGCTGAGGACTCGGGCTACTTTTGAGTGCTATCTGAGTGCCCGGGTTCGAATCCGGGCGTGGTGTGCAGTTGGTATTAAAGGAAAAGTGGTGTTTACCCTGACTTCCTCTGCATGTTTACAATGATAGCCCCAGAAAGCCAGAGTTACTCATAGATAGGGCCAATTATTAAACTTTGTATGCTTGTGAACTGAACTAAAAAAGGGTAAGATGGTTGACAACTCCGACAGGTATAGCCTGGGTTTAGAATATATAAACCCAAATATTTATTTTACTTCATTTACTGTAGGATTTGTAAATACGAAAAATACCTTACAGTAACTTTCGTCTATCACTACAATTTTGAAGGTGTTACTGAGAGTATGTATTTGTCAAGCTTATAAAAATGTACAATTTAAAAATTGTAAACAATAACGTTCGATTGCTCACCTTTGCTGAAGTCAAATGACGCCAATCTGGCGTCAAAAACTCGTGTATTCCCTTTTCCGATCCATCAAGGGTGACAGCACGTAGAAATAGCACAACGAGTACGACGAAAGGAAATATTGCAGTGAAGTAGGCAACCTTTCCAGTACTTTTCGTTCCATTTATCATTATAAAGAAGACTATGATCCACAAAAATGCTAGCGCCACACTCAGTTCAAATTGGGGCCAACCAAGCCCATATTTTTTTATATCAGGGTTAGACTTCAAAACGTAAAACCTATGTAAAAATAATTCTACATCAAAAATAACAACCAAAACATTAGTTTTATGATTTTTCTATATAATATCCTCAAACTAAGATTTGCTAGTTCATAACTGCAAGCTTTTTAAATAAACCTCAGGAAGTTCCGAACAAAACACTGTTTTGTAGCAATAATTAAATAGAAAATAATTATTGTAATTATAAGGCATTGGACTTTTGCACACACTCACTCAAAAAATGCTTCTTCAGGACTCATGTCGTCCACTTCCACAACGCCATTTCCAATTACCGTTGCATTTGCTTTGGGATATGACGTTGGAAATGTCGTTGGAAATGTCGGTTGACTAGGAGGTGTAGTTGGACCTGTCGATGAGGCAGTGGTCGACGCGGTCGTCCCATCTATCGTGTCGCGGGGGGGTTTATCAAACAATAATAACGTATCGTTGTTTACACATCTGGGCCTGATCAAAGATAGGGCGGCCGTACGAACTTTGAAATATCCTCCGCTTGTATACAACGTAAGGTTGCACTTGGCCCAGGGAAGCTCCGGGTTCAACGAAAAAAACAAGTATAGAGCAGCCCAAGATAGGATTACTAGGTAGAAAAATGATAGGAACAACGATACTAAGAACAATGACCAGCCCACTCCTGCAAAAATTAGGTCGTTTCAATTAAAGCAGTTGATTACACACTGTAAATAGGCACGATGTTCCCAAAGAATCTATGAAAGTTAAAATCAAGCCTTAATATAAAAGAAGTAACCTCGCAAGATAGGAACACAATCCCAGACTCCGAGGGGTCCTCGAGAGCAGAACTGCGATATAGTAAGCTCAATGAAGTACAAAGGCCCTGCCATCGTTACGACAACTATCAAGTAAGGGATGAGAAATGCACCTGTACAAACGTAAATACATAATGAAATCACAAAATCATATATAATTGTATCAACAATACTAACGAATACTATTTAATGTTTTCAAAATAAAATCATTAGTCGTCAGTGGTTTTCCTTGTTGAAAAGTCACTCTCCTTTCCAAGGTACTGGGTCCAAGTTAAGCGGACATATTTTCCTTCAAGCTTACTAATTAAATTAAATCCACGAGCTAATCTTTAAAACTCAGACAAATTCCTCCTAGTGCTACTCCATAATCCATATCGGCAAATGGTTGACTTATAAAGCATCTTAAAATAAATTAGAATAGAATGAGAATGAATACCTCCTCCATTATTGTAAGCCTCATATGGAAACTTCCAGACATTCCCCAATCCTACAGCTGTAGATATAAGAACCATTATGTATTCAATCTCATTGTTCCATTCACCTCGTTTTTTTTGAGTTAGTTCTGTATCAGACTCCCCACGTTGAGACTCATACTATTTGACATGATAAAAAAATTAAAAAACATTTTAACTAAATTTGATTTCCGGTGTTTACGTCCTAAAAATATTATTTTGTCCTTGCCTTGGTTCATCATTTGAAGATACTTTATTTATAATATTTTTATTAAAACTGCTTACATTGCGTAGATTAATTTATTAGAAAAAAGGGACAAAGTATTTACATTACGGACCAATATTTCTTAAGGACTTCTTCATTAAAAGATATTAGAGCTACTAGTTTTTTATGTTCCCTGGTCTTACATCTTCATATAATAGAGGTATTTGAGCCATTTCATAACGTAATCTGGCCATGGAACCCCTGCTAGATCTCTCACTCTCGTCATCATCATTATCATGGTGTTTCTTACGGTGCTTAAAAAATAATGAAAACAAAATAAGGTTAAGAAACATATAAAAATAAAAAAAACTGTTTCTACTTTCTTTCTCCTTTTCTTCTTGTGTCCACCGGAATCCACACTACCCTTGGGTGAAGCAGGAGGGGACGATGGGTTTTCATCATCTTCATCAGCAGGGGCATCAGAACCTCTAGAAGAGTCATCCGGGCTTGCAAGAATAAACATTTTCAACTTGAATTTCATCCAACATTTTGAATTCAATGTCGTCGAATTTTTATTATTATCATTAAACATTCATTAATTATTTAAATTAATTATTTAAATGCAACTCAATATGCTCAATATGCAAAAACGTAACGCTTGAGAGGACAAAAAACTGTTCATACGCTGTTTTGTTACGGTGTTTAGCTTTCGCTTTCCTTCTCCTTTTCCTTTTCGAACCCGGGTGCAATCTCAATTTCCTTCTTGGTCTGCCACTCCCTGTCCTTCTCGATCTCCCACTCCCACTATCTTTTGATCTCGATCTCCCACTCTCTCTGGATCTCGATTTGCCACTCTTTTTCGATACTGCTGATTTCATACTCTCTATCGAGCGCGATCCCCTTTTCGACGACGCTTTCATGGTGGATGCGGCGGGTGGTCAAAAGCCCTTCTCAGCAGGTCTATATTTATGGCAATTTGAGTGTCACCGAATTAACATCGAATATTTGTTGTGTGCAGATAGTTTACAATCAAAGTCTTAATTTTAAGTTGTCTTTCTATAGTGTAAGCGCATTTTAAGCGTAAGCGACCGAAACTGTATTGTTAGTAGATCTTCGGCCCGAGCGTCTTTGACTGCGCGGTCCCTAAAACTTAATAGCATCATCTATTCACACATCACACATTTATAATTCTATCTAACTCGCACGTTTGTTAACCCGCACCATTCTCTGCAGAAATTGTGAGAGGCATATTACACGAAAGGTCAAAACTCGATACACACAACACACTACGACACTACCTGTGCCGAAACAAAAGCCAAAGGTGGAACTGGTAGATTTAATTTCAACTTTCAACTTTCATTTGAAAATTCCGAAAGAGGGAGAAAAAATAATACATCATGTATTATTTTTCAGAGTAGAATAAAGTGATAAATAATCTTTTAACAAGTAGTAAAGCGAAATTTCGTAACGAAGATGCGCTCAGCAAAAGTCAGAATAATAATATTGTTCACGTGTAACTACTATTAACAGTTTGTTAGGTTGATACCAACAATTTCTCGAATAAATTATAATTTATGCCATAAATAATTGGTACTTTAATAACATAAAATTATGTAATAATATTAATTTATAAATCATTATCATTACTTTATTTCACAATATTATTGAAAAAAATACCCATCGTAAAAAATTATATATAAATATAATATAATATAATATATATATAAATATAGAATAATAAAAAATTATGGCTCGAAATTATTTTTGAATAAGTAGTTATCTTTATTCTTGAATAAGTTAATTTTTTCTATTTTCGTCCGGATTATTCCAAAAGTTATCGCTTCGCAATCAGTTTTTTTAAAGCGCGCGATTTAGCCTAAACATAAAAGTACCCTTTAAGGGTTCTTGCCGTTGAGGTCCATTCACGAAATTTTGTAAGGGAATTCACATTTGCGCAAACGATTTTTTAGCAAAAATTTCAAAAATCGCTACGGGGAGTCAGCTTTAAAAAATGCGTTATTTAAACGGTGACCATGCATGTAGCACCTGAATTTGTTGAAAACATTGAATCACTCCCGAAGTGTGGAGACTTGAAGGCTACAAAAATTAAGGTGAATGTAGTTTTTCCCCGCATCGACTTTAAGCCCTTGATCTTTGAAGTACCTGTAAGGGTTCGAAAGTTATTCGAAAATCTCGTTTTCTGAGGTTGTAGCAAACGCTATTACTAGCTTGCTTTTTTGTGCAAGCGAATCATTCAAAAGATGAATATTCTACTTCTTACGAGTCACAAAAACGCATCTTCGTAAAAATAAGCACTTGGTTATTAGGAAACGGCGAATAGCTAATTAAAGTATCCATGGACAGATTTATTATTGCTCCGAAAGGTCAAGGAACAAGTTGTTGCAAAAAAGCCAGAATAGGAATAGGAAGTTGCGTGAAGGATTTATTCACCAACATATATCAACCACATATATGTATCAGTCAGTAATCAGTAATAATATGTTAAGGATCTATTAAGTCAAGGTAAGGATAAGAATCAAGGACTGTGTATGCATGTTACACAGATCTGTGTACAGCATAGAATAGTATCGACAAAATAAATGATTGATGAATAAGGGCCTTAAATTCAATGTTTAAAAAATATTAAAAATATTTTTATTTCTTTCGAATTATTTGAAGAAATTTTCATTTAGAATTTTTTAGTTAAAGTATTAAAGGAAAGGGGTTTTTTCCCACCGGGTTTTTCCCCTCACTGGCTCAGACATATGACCGCCAAGCGAGTTTACAATGATGGCCCCAGAAAGCCGGAGTTACTCATAGATAGGGTCAAT
>JAQFXU010006475.1:0-10209 GCA_034693705.1 Spatulosminthurus flaviceps | reverse complement strand
GGAAACAAAATTCGGTTCGCAAATCATTCCATTAATCCTAATTGCTACGCGAAAGTAATGATGGTGAATGGGGACCACAGGATTGGCATTTTTGCGAAGAGGGCCATACAACCCGGGGAAGAGCTATTTTTTGACTACCGGTACGTAATTTTCTTTTCACATTTGCTGTTGAAGCCCTGCCGTATATTTTCATTAAAATTGACACCTCTTCCTATTACAATGGAGTTTGTATGTAGGTATAGTATTACCTCTCACAATCTCACGTGTGAATTGAAATCCAGAGTTGTGATTACTTGTGAAATCAAATTGATCTCTCGGGAAATTTCATATTTGTATTACAGTTATGGCCCGACGGAGCAGCTAAAATTTGTAGGAATCGAAAGAGAAATGGACTGCGGACTTTGAGTAAAGATAATGCTGATTAAACTTTACTTTTTATTACTGACACTGCTTACAGTTTCGATGTCTGTCGTTATTTTAATTTATACATGCTGTTACTCTTCGTTAAAGCATCAGCATTGAAAAGTCGCTAATATAAGTGTACATATCTGATTTAGATAAACTCTGTATTATATTAAAATTTTTACGCCTTTTAGAAATAGGTACGGTAGATCTCGATCCTCGAGGTATTGTCATACCACCTGTAGTTAATCCAGTTTTATTGGAGTAATAGATTTCATCAGTTTGCCATTGCCAGTTCATGTATAGGTTCAGTTTATTTATATATGTGTAATCTTTTGTCATTTAGGACGACGGTTATGCTTAGTTCTTCCCTA
The DNA here is from genome assembly GCA_034693705.1 of Spatulosminthurus flaviceps. Classification (NCBI taxonomy): domain Eukaryota; kingdom Metazoa; phylum Arthropoda; class Collembola; order Symphypleona; family Sminthuridae; genus Spatulosminthurus; species Spatulosminthurus flaviceps. Next base: position 9,433 of record JAQFXU010006475.1, on the reverse strand, counting down.
CGAATAATGATCCTCCCTTCTAATTTTGGGTCTAGGACAACTGATCCAGAAACTTTTTCAACCAACTTTTTTAGCCAAAATTTGTTTAACCAAGAACCTTTTTAACCAAAACTAAGTTAACCAGAAACTTTTTAACCAAAAGCAACTTTAACCAATGATAATTCAACCAAATTAAATTCAACCAGAAACATTTAAACCAAAAGCAACTTTAACCAATGAAAAGTCAACCAGAAACATTTTTATTCGAAAGCAAGGAGTTAACCATCAACATAAAATTAACCTAAAGCAATTTTAGCCAGTAATAATTTCTCATCACACAATAAAATCAACAATAAATATTATCCTTCGTATCTAAACGTATCCAAAATATTATCACCCCATTAATTAAATTAACCTTTTTTCAGACAATAATTTTACACACAATATAAACACCAATCAAAATAAGTAACTATTAAACTAAACTTTCTATTATTTTGTTATGATGAATGTTATTTTTCAGAGGTATTACCCCAGTCTTGTTAGTTAGTCATGTAATCTAATCTGAGACTTGAGACATGCAAATCATAATTGGTCTGGAAACAGTACTCATACAGTTAGTTACATACTAACTCCTTACTCTAGCAGATAACTACAGCGGTTTCCTATTGAGTGTGCAAGGTAATTTTTCATGGTTGTGCATTTTAACAAATTTGGTTGAATTTTTTTTGGTTAAAGTAAATCTGGATAAATAAGTTTGTGGTTAACTTTGTTTTGGTTAAAAAAATTTGGTTAAAAAAGTTTTGGTTAAAAAAGTTTTGGTTAACTTTGTTTTGGTTAAAAAAAATTTGGTTAAAAAAATTTTGGTTAAAAAAGTTTTTGGCTGAATTAAATTTGGTTGGAACCAGTGGCTAAAAAAGTTTGTGGTTGAGTTGTCCGGATCCCTCTAATTTTATCTGATGAGTACGTTCTGCATTCTGTTTCACTATTTTTAACTAGTGCTGTTAATAATTCTTAATTATTAGATCGATAGGAAGTGTTTTAATTCAAAAACAGTAAATCGCGTGCTTTTATGTATGCAGGACTTGATAACTCTTTTGTACTACATATTTGTTTTTAATAACTGAAATAAGTGCGCCCGAATAAATAATATTTGATTCTTAAATATTTATTGTCATAATTTTATAAATCCGGTTTTACTAAAATATGATGTTCTGGATGAAAATTTAGCACAATTTTGTCATTTCATTGCTAAAAACCCACTACCCTTACAGAAGCACGGTAGGTACCGTTGAAAAGCTCTCATCCAGAGCTTTTTAATGATATCTACCACGTGAAAATCCGAGAGAATCCTCATAGTGTAAAAAATTGATCCACCCCCACAGTTTGGTTTGCCTAATTGGCTATTATTTTTTACAATCATACAACATTTTAGGCAATTTTTGGCCAGCCTAAAAAAAATCTCCATCATTTTTTGTCCCTTTTTCGATTTTTTTCATGTTATTGCATGAAAACACATTTTGATGCCAAAAAATTTAAAAAAGGATATGTACCATTTAATTAAATTGCGAGGAAATGCGCTGTAGGCCCATTTGTAGCCCCTATGGTAAAGGAAGGGACATAATTTTTTTTTAAATGATGCAAATGGTTATAGTGGATCAAAAAAAATTTTCATCAATTTTAATGACACACTTCAGTTTTTGTCAAAAACGAAGTGAACACTTAAAGGGAAAACGGTCTATTGTGGACCTGACCAGGATTAAAATATCATCTAGCTCATATTGACATTCACATTCAACTTTTTACGTGATATTTATGGATCAGCACAAAAAAACTGGTCTCCCTCCAGTATCACGTTAAAGTTTATAGAAAAAAGCACAATAAATTTTGTAGGTTGCCAATCAAATAATATATCTATTTGCATTATCTCTCATCCAAAAGCCAATCTGTAATAATTCTTTTGAACTTACCCAAAAATTTAGTATCTTTAGCAGTAATGGGTATTTGATTCCAAACTTTTGCCGTTTGATAAAATATTGATTTTTTCAATAATTTAGTTCTATGCCTATGTAAGACTAACTGTTTTAGAAGGAGGGTAGGAATTCGAATTCGTTGTATGTTTTGGCAATACTTGGAGTTTTTATAGATTTAAAAGCCAAAATTAAATACATCTATTGGAGTCTCTCATGAATTGAAAATATAATAGCCTTTTCCGATAAGTCTTCAAATGGAATATTAAAAAGAAATTTATGACTTCACTGATACCATATTGGTATTTACCTAGCGACACAGTATAAAGATTCATTTTTGTGTAATATGCTGTTTAGTGGATTTTACAGATACATAATAATTGTTTTAACTATATATACAAATGGCTATACGTTATTCTATAAGAACCTCGAATGGTCGCTATTATTATATAATTTAAAATGTTCTTCGATCAATTGAAACGCTGCTGCACAGTTTTATGCCAAAACGGTTTAAAACGGAACTTCGTGATTTGGCCAAAACACGATTTTGTGAACTTGACAAGATATGTTATCATGATTTTTAAATACCTATCATTCAAATACTTCTTTCAAGAAAATTTGATGACCCCGTGTGAACGTTACTGGTCATGGCAGGGTCCAATGTGGATTTATTTAACATGACAGAAACGGCGGGTCAGGTACCTTGCAGCAGAGCCGCAGCAAAAAAGTGTGCCAACGAATTGAAAATATAAAAGTCCGAAAAATTGGAGGGAAACATTTTTGTGCCTGCCAGTAATTTCACAGGATGGCTAGCTCTAGATATTGTCCATTTTTGGAGCTTGGCATCACTAAAATGTACATCCTGTGAAATTTGTGGCAGGTACAAAAATTTCCCCGTAATTAATAGCTAATTCCATTTCTTTACACCATGTAAAAAATATCATTCAAAATTATGCTAGCAGCCCATAATATTTCCAATAGAGTATACCAGCTAAATAAAACACGAGATCATTGGCGAATTGCTGATAATCGGCTAACCCTAATGATTTGCCAACTTCGTTATAGCATATTGAAAATAATACAGAATATAGGGGATAGAGTACCTCTTTGGGGAACGCCTCGTCTTACAATTAGTGAAAACGTTTTCGATACATAAGTAATTTAGTAATTTAATTTTAATTGATTATTACAATATTTTGAGCTGCACGTGGATTAGCATGATTAGGGACTGCTGCACGCAAGTTAACCAAATCAGCCAAGGCTTTGCAAGCCTGCTCGGTGGCCCTAATTGTATTCAAAGAGCCCTGCCTAGGTACCGCAATCATATTATTTATATAACCTCTTTCTCTGCTTCACTAAGGTTATTATCCCAAGCTTGAGCCATCGTATGTTCCGTAGCCACTTCAACAAAAGAATTTAAATAGGAATCAATGGTATTCTTTTCAGATAAAGACCTATTTTTACTATCTCTCTCTCTTTTGTTTCCTAATTGCCCTTTTAGTGTTTGGGTCAAAATCAGAGGAAGACTTAGCCGCTATTTGCCGCTCGGCTCTACGCTCTACGCATAAAAATAATTACAATAATCTACCATTTCACTGGAGCAAAACCCTGATGCTATATTTACAATACATACATAATTGCATGTAAATACATGTACGCTATACCCTAGAACTGAACAAGATTTTTTCATAAAATTCTCGGTTCAAAAAAATAATAATATATATAGCATAGCTCAGAATATCACCAAAGCTACTTTTTAAGGCGAGCTACAGTTGCGTGGTTTAACTCACCAATTTTGAGTACCAAAATAAAGCAAGGAAAAAGGACAAGCCAGAAAATACCTCAGGCCAATTTGAAAAAAATATCCGGAAATAAGACCGTATTCACGGTCGCCACATTTGTGAGAACTGGGGTCGTAAGTTACCAACCGTGTAATACTGGAAAGTATATAATAATAAAGGTTTATATTATTAATAATTATTACCGTTATTATATACTTACCAGTATTATACGATTATGTTAGTAACGACCCCAGCTCTCACAATAATTCAAAATAATAGAATCTACATTTAACTCTTCTAGTTTTTGAAGTAATATTAGAGGGCGTATTGAATCAAACGCCTTTCTCAAATCTACAAAAACAGCAATAACTCTCATCCCAATCAAATCTAACATTCGCAAAATATAATGGGTAAATAGAGATGCGGCTGTGGAGCAGGACAATCCCTTCTGAATCCTTGTTGCTCTTCATTAAGTATATTTTTGTCCTCAATGAAGTTATACAATTTGTTGTAAATTATTTTCTCTAACATTTTATTAAGAAGGGGAAGCACACTTATCGGTCTAAAATTACTTTTATCTTCTTTTTTTATCTCCTTTACCCTTATATATTGGCGTTACTGTTGCGCATTTGAAACTTTTTTCCGGAGGAATTTTCCCGTTTTATAAACTATATATCCTAAATTGGTATTAAAATGGAGCTAAAAATTATTCAAAATAAACATTAGTGGAACTTCATTTCCTGCTATATTTTTAGATTTTAAAGATTTAAATGATTCAACAATTACATTCTAACTTACAAAATCTACATTGAAATTGGAAATATTTTAGTTTTTCTGAATGGTAAGAATATTTTCGTCATCAATTTCCACAGGCAGAGCAAATTGTTCTGCTAACAAATCGCAAATTGCATTTTTATCAGTTACTAGAGAAACTTCAGCCATGAGATAATAGGTTCGGATACATTGTTTTGGTGTTAGTTAATTCCAGGTATGTTTTCCAGATATGAGCTGAATTTTGATTAATATTGAATTTATCAATGTAATAATCTAGCTTTGCATTGTTTAGTACATTGTGAGTATAATTTTTCATTCTTTTAAATTATATTTTATTTTCAGGGCTCTTGCTCTTACAAGATTGGGTCTTATGATGTCCCCAAGGGATTTTCGAATTTTCATGGAAAACCCTTAGTGCACCTCCTCCATACTCCTTTTTACTACATCTGCCACCTGCATTTTGCGTTTTCAATTTTTACAAAATTCAGAACTTTAAATGGCACTCAACATGTGGATTTCGAAGTTTCACGACTTCAGTTTCACGTTTAATCTGTTAACGCGCACAGGAAGCACTATATCCATTGTATTTACCCTTATTAGCCCTGAAACCCAACCAGAGTGCGCATTCCAATTCCAAACAGTGCAATTAATAATCCCACCACAACGGCAAAAATCTACTAATCTACCCACTTCATTGTCACTTCATTTTTGGCTTAAATCGAAGTGTTTCTTACAGATTTATTCAATAACCATGAAGAAGATATTAGAATGATAATTTCCACTCTAACCAAAAATTTGTATTAACATGGCTAGCTAAAAACTGTTATGAGAATGCAGAAAGTGTGAAGTCGAAATTATCTTCCTAATCTCCTTACAGGTTATTGAATAAATCTGTAAGAGCTGGAAGACTATATAGAGGTAAAGTGTCTGGAGGTATTATTTAGGAGCGTATTACACCGGAGGGATTATTACCGCGGGTATTATGTCGGAGGAATTATTATCGGAGGTATTATGCTAGAAGCTTTACACCGGAGGAATTATGTTGGAAGATGTTACACCCGAGAAACTATGTCGGAGGGATTAACACCGGAGGCATTAAGATGGAGGGAATATTCCCAGAGGTCTTATATCCTGAGGTGGAGGATTATCTCCGTAGGTATTATCTCCTACTTAAATTTCACGAATTTTTAAAAAATTGAAAGCGCAAAATGCAGGTGGCAGATGTAGTAAAAAGGATTGTGGGTGAGGTGTACTAAGGGTTTTTCATGAAAATCCCTTGGGGACATCATAAGACCCAACCTTTCCTCGATTTCTTTCTTTGGATGATTAAGTCTATAATACAGATGTATTCAACCAAGGGTTTTGTCTATCCTTAACTCGACGTTTTTTTAATGGAGCGTGTCTATCCAATACTAAATTAAGTTCACTATGAAAAAATTCCAACTTACCATCAATATCATTAATTGTATTCATTTCTTTCCATTAAATGGATTTTACAACTTTTTGTGAGTCAATTTAGTTAATTAAATTAAGTTTTATTCCCAATGATGAGAACAATTTCGCTGACTCGACTTTCCCCGTAATCTTATCGACGCTAACATGTATGGGCTCATTAGCCCGGACTGCCGTCATAATTTCACTATTTCGTCTATTCACACTGACTGCGTAAACCTGGTCTGATTTTCAATACATGTTAAAAATGCACTACATTTTTTCCTGTAATTCTATATATTGTCGGCGAAAGTCCAAAAGGAGCTATATGCACAACTCGCTTATACATGGTAGTACATGCTAATTCCCGTTTAAAAGCGGTTTCTGCGTATAGCTCCTTTTGGACTTTAGCCGACGATATGTAATTTACAAGTGAGCTATTCATGGAATAAAAAAAACTACTTGAAAATCCTCCGGAATCCGAAGAATAATACACAAGTTTTAACTCCGAGTTTTAATCCCATTAACATCCAAAGGACTGAGCCTTTGTTAATTAGGGTTCATGACCTCCTTTCACCTCAACAGTGTATTTTTACTCACTTACCTTAACTCATTGTGAATAGTCCTATTGACGTCAAATGTCCAGCAGGAGCAGGATTAAGCGAATGAACTGTACTTGTAATTTAAGAATAGACTTTACCTTTTTTACAGTTAAGAATTGACCTCATTGTTTGTAACTTTCCTTTGAAGTTTCTTTTGAATAATATTTTAAACTCATCAGTCTCATGTCGAATAGTCTCCTGCTGACACATCTTACTTTTTACTCTAGGAACGAGCCAGTTGTATTTATGTGAGTGCTTTTTCTGACTGCATAAATATCTCACTCACTTAGAAAGGTACCCTGGTTTCAACTCTCATCTAACTTTATTTCGCTTCCACCTTGATCAGCCGACTCTCGTTGCCATCTGAGACATCAGTCGGAGTAGTCGAAATAGTGAGAGTAATCAGGAAGTAAAACAAGAGGATCTACGGGAGGAATTCCGAGTTTAGAGGACAACGGGATGAAGGCAAGTATTGCGATCGGGACGTTATCCCCAGGAGTGCCGCAAACTGACTGGAGGAAAAGGGTTAAAACGGAATATTACCGAATTATCCAGCAAAAACGACAGAAACGAAATGAGGAGGGGAAACTGGCTTGGAATCAGAACTTGACATCGATGAAGGGTAAAGGATTTTTAATGAAGGGATGTAAAGTAACTATGTAGGATTTGATTGAAAATCAGGACAATTAGGACAATATCAGACAACAAATTAGGACAAAATTGAAATTATTATGAATAATTTGAAAAAATATGGTCATGGGAATGTGATTGGAGGTTGTTGGATTAATTGGTGGATTTTCGGGATTTTGTAGATGCGCTTTTGGAGGAGAAGAAGAAATGGGAAGAGACGAGTAAATCGGTTTGGGCGTGTAATATGGAACAACCGACGCATGCTCCTTGTAGTAAGAAAGCAAGCATAACGTCAAAGAATATGGTGACCCAGGTTGCTCCTATCCGGGTGATGCATGCAATTGCCCCCATACCGACGATGTACACGTGGGCTCGGATACAGCAGAATTTTATGGTGGAGGATGAAACGGTGTTGCATAACATTCCATACATGGGAGACGAAGTTCTGGATGAATCATTCGTTGAGGAATTGGTAGAGAACTATGGTGGGAAGGTGCATGGGGAGAAAGATGGGGATTTGATGGATGATGAAGTACTTGTGGATTTGGTAAAAAGTTTAGCAACTATGGAGGAGGCGGATAAGAATGAGAAAGCTAGGAATAGACGAAGTAACGATGGACTTGATGGGGAAGAAGGTTATGGGGATTTGGATAGCGCTGGGGAAGATGGGGAACGGAAAGCTCCAAGAATCAAATTACCTAGTAGTACTGTCTTCAAAGCTATTGCGGACGCATTCCCTGCCAATGGGACTTCGGTAGAAATCAAGGAAAAGTAGGTTGTCTTTTTTTTTTCGTTTGTTTTACAATGGGTTTGAGTTGCTGTTTGAGTAGTTGGGGTGAAAGAGCACATCGGTATCGGTGCAGTTTTTTTTGCTCCTTATTTATATATATTGTCTTGATACTTGTAGGGTACTGGACATGTACAAAAAGTTAGAACCTGAAGGATTACCCCCTAAATGTACTCCTAACATTGATGGGCCGAATGCTGAATCTTTCAAACGGGAGCAGGTCATGCACTCATTTCATACATTGTTTTGCCGCCGGTGTTTCAAGTATGACTGCTTTTTGCATCGTAAGTTCCCCTTTCTATTCCTGTATTTTTTGTGCACTTTGTTGGTCGTTTATGCACGGATTTTTGTAAACAATGTTTGCAATATTTTCAGGACTGGACGACCATCCTGGTCCTAGAATGTCGAAACGCCAAGGATTGGAATTTAAGCCGACTAGTCCTTGTAGCCAGGACTGCTTTCTTCATTTGGTATGAACAAAGGTGTAAATCTTATGTAGCTAAATTGGAAAACTTAACTAATGTTGTAATTTTTTATTGGTCACAGGAGGAAGTTGGTCCTCCAAGGAAAATACGCAAACAAACATCCGTGGATTCTGGTAATGAAGCAAGCTCGGAGGACAGTAATGACAGCATGAAAGAAAACGTCACTTCTGGTTAGTTAATTGTGTTATCGACAGCTATTTGAATTAGTTGGAATTTTAGGGCGATCTGTAAGAATCAATTTTAATTCATGCTAAATATATCGTAGACTTAGCGCCGTATTCATTTTACCTCACTAACACTAAATCCGGCACTAAACTCACCACTTTTTGAGGGTTAGTGACCGTTTCGAATTCATCTTGGACCCTCTCACTCAACTTTCCTTGAGGTCACTCGAAATAGTGAGTGATGATTCTAGTGACCGATTTGGTGACTAGATTCCCCACTCACTCATATAAAACTTTGAGTTAAAACTCAAGAGTCCCCTAAAGAGCATAATGTGTTTAAACGTTTAATGCACACATTTTAGGGTGACAGGGTGAGTAGTACTTTTAGTGAGTGAATACCAGGTAGACTCACACTCTCACTCACGCCTCAACACTCTCTCACGTGAGGGCTAGTGTTAGTTCTAGTATTAATAGTGTGTGACATGAATACGGCCCTTAGCAAATAGCTAGATGTAGTACAACTTTTCATGTGAAAGCATATTGTGAAAATTATCAGGCAATTAAAAAATTGTAGTTGAATGTTCCTTTACGTTTAATAACTCCGCAGGGAAGCGAAGCGGACCTAGTTCTGGGAAAGAAAGTGGTAATAGCAACGGTACTGATGAGAAGTCTAAAGCCGAAAGGAGGGACTCAAAAGATTCCAATGAGACAGGTGCCACTCAGGGCAAAGATTGGTCTGGAGCGGAGCATAGTCTTTTTAGAGCTATACATAAAGTATTTCTAACTAATTACTGCGCCATATCTCAAGTTCTCATGAGTAAAAACTGTCAAGA
>JAQFXU010006474.1:0-10209 GCA_034693705.1 Spatulosminthurus flaviceps | reverse complement strand
ACAGTCCTCACAAGAATTGCCTTGGACTACATGGGTCCTCTACCTGATTCTCCATCTGGTAACAAATACATTTTCGTCGCTGTCGACGCTACCAGCCGTTTTGTCTGGGCTGCCGCCACTCCCACAGCAGGAGCTGAAGACTCTGCTCGTCTTCTTGAGGCCACTGTATTTGACCATGTCGGTTATCCGTCTCAAATTATGACCGACAATGGCACCCATTTTACCGGGAGTTTTTTCCGAGAGTTTCTTCACTCTCATGGCATCGCTCACGTACTCACCCCTCCGAACCACCCAGCCAGTAACGGTGGTGTCGAAAGATACAATAAGGACGTCAAAGCCTTCATCCGCAAGTACGTAAATCGGGATATGGACAATTGGGACGTTATTCTCCCCAAGGCTGTTAAGGCTCACAATCAACATGTCCACATCTCCACAGGCTATACTCCTTTTAGCCTCATTTATGCCGTCGATGCGACTAAGAAAATGGACAACCTCACTCCAGTCCTCAAAAAGCCAGATGAGAGGACACCCGAACAGAAGGAGCATGACCGCCTTGAGCGAGTCTTTATTGCCAATTGTAATTCAGTTAAGGACATGGAAGCTAGAGCTGCTCGCTTCAACAAGGGACGTAAGCCTAACACTTTCAATCCTGGTGATCTCGTTTGGGTCACGGACGGACGTCGCCGTGGACTCCAACTCTTCTGGCTTGGACCGTACCAAATCTTGACTAGACGTGGCAATACCTCCTTCATCTGTGAGTACAGAGGAACAGACCGCTCGAAGCATCGCCTCCTGAACGTCCATTCCCATAATATGAAATTATATGTCTCACCTCAGGCTTGGATGGAAGACTACGACGAAGTCTTCAAGGATAAAATCCTCCGCCATTATGGACAAGCTTACTCTCATGAGCAAATCCGACCTGAGCATCGTGACCCTGACCAGTTCTCCATGAGACAGGATTCTGTCAGGTCTAACACTATTGAGGCATATATAGATCCTCCTGGCACGGCTTCAGCTGAGAGAGGACTCAACTGGCCTGAAAAACTACGCATTCAAGTGCCTACTTGCCAGGAGCGTGGACGCGACCTTCACCTAAATGTTGCAACGTCAAGGTCTCCTCCCCAACGCCAAGAGGGTTCTCCGGAGTACCGGCCTCCCAGGACAACCGCTCAATTTGACCCTAGGTCACCGATAATGACTCGGTCCCACGCTCTGATAACTCATCAACAGCAAAATATGGAGACTCAACTCATCAACCAGCCTGGTACATCTCCTCCTAATGTGGACACCTATATACATAAGTCCCATCACAAGGAATCCACCATCCAGCTCGCTTACAAGTCAAAGTGACCTCTATGTCCGGAACTTGGAGTACATTCCCTCAGATCCCGAAGTTGCTCTGGATGGATATGTTGCACCGCCTAATGACAACTTTCCTCCAGCATTTGCTGCAACATCCACCCAACAGAACGGTGACTCAGTCATTAATCCTCCGGCTAATCAATTATTCCCGCCTGTACTACAGCCTATTGACGAAAGTCATTCCAGCGGAAATTCCCAAGGCTCGCCGCCCGTTCTGTCTCAATGCGCCAGCCTCTCTCCTCACAGGGATACAAATCCGTTCCGGTCACCTCAAGCTGGCCTCGAGCCCCCGGCTGGATCTGCTTTGGATACTCACTTGCCAACATCACCTACTCAAGTTGAGCCAGTTCCTCCAGTCGCAAATGATCCTTATCCTGAGCCTTATGTTTTCTTTGATGCTGCGGCTTTGCGCACTCAGGAGCAGTCACCTCCGAACTTTCCTCCGAGAGGTTGAGACAGCTCCTTCGGGAACACAAGAGCATACTCCAGAACGGTATTGCGTCTATGACGCAGCTGCTTTAGGCAGTCCGGTACTCTCACCACCGAATTTTCCACCACGAGTGCCACCTCAAGGTCCATCACCGTCCAAGTTTCAGTTACCGGAGCCAGTTCCTGTCTCTGTGGGCTCCTTCCATCAAACTCCAAGGCGCACTGACCAAATGGACTCAGAATTACCTCTTCCTCAAATGCGGCATTTTGTTCAAATGGCTACTGTAGAGAGTCAGTTAAATCTTCCAGTGGCTCCTGCACACTCAGTCCCTCTGGAGACTCGAAATCCGTACCGCACCGGTCATGTTCCGCAATTCAGCGAATATTACGCTCCGTCTGTGGAAAGGCGTGAAATCATTCATTACCCATCAGGGATTACAGGCGTCAGTTGCATTCCCAAGGACTTCACTGTCAATAAGATACCTCTTCCTGCTGAGGTCCTACAGCCGCTTGAGTCCAGACACAGCTCTGTCTCCTCCAGTGCAGTACCTACGACTGCGCAACCGCCTATCGCTTCCACGGGTTTTGCTGCTATTGAGGAGGATCACGAAATGTTCATGACACCTCACATGGAATATGACCCTTACAGTCCCAATAAGTCTAACAGGGCTTATTTCACTGCTCAATCAGGTGCCCACTCCTTGCCGGGCACTTCCAATTTCCGTCCGCGCCTACGTGATCGCCTGGAAGGACCGGATCGCCTAGCATCAACAAGGGATTCTCTCTTGGGTCATCGATTGAATTTCTCGCCATTGGCTGACCGAGACAGACTACCAACCGTAGAAGTTACTAGCCCACCTACCTCCGGCACTTCTCAGTTCGAGTCATCATCTCTACAGGCCTCTGAGGCTCCGCTGTCAACACCTGCCAACGAGTCAGTTGCGCTGCCTACAGCAGCAAGTTCAGCTCCCTTGTCCACCCCTGCGGGGAATCCTCCGTTGTCTTCAGTACGATTTTCGAGCGCCATTGTCCATACGATTGACAGTGACGAAGCGACTTCAAATGAGCCAAATTCGTGTGACTCCTCCAACCATGAGTCCACGCAGTCTTCTTCCTCCTCAGGCAGAAGTCCACCACAGGGTCAAGCTACGCTAGCCGCTTCAGTCTCAGAGCCGGCTTTACAAATTGCTGCGGAGTCACCTTTACGTCAGTCGGGTCCACCGTTCTCAGCTGTTACAGCACTTTTACCGGCTGAACCATCTCCGCGTAGATTCAGTCTCGGCTCTTTTCCAGGCCCGGCCGTGCAACAACACAGCCGCAGCTCTCGCTCGTCCAAGTCATCGCATTCATCCGCTACCTCACAACCTTGGACTACAGTCACCCGTAAAAAATCACCGGCCGCTCCTTCACAACATAGGGCTACTCAACGTCCTGTAGCGCTGGCTACTCCTCGTGCTCAGTTCGCAGGAACCTCATCACCAAGAGCACCGCCTGGTAGAGCCAATCAGGCTAGGAGCAACAACTCGAGTAACAGATCCGTACAGAGCCAACGCTCATCTACAAAGTCGCAACAAGGCTCACCACGCATCAAGCAGTCTCCTCGGTCATCTCCTCGACAGGGGTCTTCTCCACGACTGCCACCTCAAAACACACGTAGACCGCCTCCGCAAGCAGTTACTCCGCGGTCTTCTCACAGATCTGCTGTTCAAGGTACCTCTAGACCCCTTCCGAGGAAGGTACCCGCTCCTCCGAAGCCAAAGCCGACTAATGTGAACAACCAAAATTCTAAAAGTCCACCGGAGACTAAACATACACCTGTTCCATCAATCACTGTCACATCTCCAGTCGCTACGCCACCTACAAGACAGAGTCCTCGACCTTTGTATAGTGATGTGGCTAAAGGACTGTCCCCTCCTGCGGCTCAAACTCCATTGACTACGGCTTCAATCCACACGGCTCCTACGCCAAAGATTTCCTCTCAAGTCCCATGCACTCCAGGAAGACAACAGTCTCAGTCTCCTCGGACTACTCCCTCAAATCGGTCAAATGCATCGCCAGGCTCGACACGCTCAGTTCCTCGAGGCTCCTTGTCACCTGGAAGGGTTCCAAAACCAGAACGGACCACTCCCCCGGCTAGCAATAGATCGACAGTCTCTCCAGGATGGAATCCAAGAGCTACACGACCTTCGTCTATGGACAAGTCGCCAAGTAAAACTCGGGCTACTCCACAGCCAAAGGCAGGACCGTCTCGTGCATTTTACGAATATAGAGACTCCTCTCCAATCCCTCGGTCCGACTCGGACGACGATGGCTCACCGAAGCCACGAGCCTCGCTAATTCCAACGACTCAGGCTCATCCAACGACTGTCAACATCGAGCCAGCCGTCTTGGAGGCCCCACGAACTCAGCCTACACGGATTTATGTACGACCAACGCATGACGACCCAGTCAATATCGCGCCTGTCAAATATGGAGACAACCCCCTCATCATAAATCCTTTATATCAGCAGTGGGAACAGCAGCACCAACCAAGATTTGAAGTGGCTTGCCCGACTTCAGCCCTTCCGCGGAATGAACGACGACCTACCACACCAGTCTCCACTATGACAGTCTCCTCACATGGTCATGACATAGACACAGGTCCGATATATGACCCTACGTTTAGACGAATGACTGGCGCTCTTCATCAACATGAGGACTCCTCCCCAACACAATCCCTTGACCACAGCATGACGATTAACTCGGGAGTGGATTACGTAGCACGTAATGTATCAGGTAACACGACTCCACCAGGGAGTCCTGCTGCGAATGCTTCCATGACAGGGGACACCGATACAGCCGCGGTACCTACCCCAGAGTCTATTACTGAAATGCCAGCTCAGCCTTTAGATACTGCGAGACCACCAAGTCCGACGTTGACTGAGACTCCAGCCTCGACAGCAGCAGCGGAACCATCTCAGACTCAACCAAGGTTCATTGTCCAGCACGTTCCCGAGCCCACGTCTGGTGATGCTAACACACTCGCGCCTCTTCTCACGAGACCGATGAACCAGTCTAGCCCGACGTCGTCAGCCTCCGAAGGTTCCTATACCTCAGCCCGAATCACCGCAGGCTCAGAAACAGGTTCCGCCTCCGACACCAGAGAATTGCGACGGGGAACGAGGGAACGAACACGGACCAATTCATACAAATCCGAGAGCTTCAAGGAAAAAACAAACCCAAAACCGAAGCATGGAAAGAAGAAACGTTAAATGGGTTCGATATCACTTTTTTTTTATTCCGGCTTTCCTCGCCTTACGTCATGTCATTTCCATCCTTAACTGCACTCATTTTAATTCATTATATTTGGACACATGTCGTGTTCGTTCATAACACACGCCATTCAAGCTCGTGCTTGCCATTTTCTCCTGGTACCTCGGTGGTCCAGTCCTAGCGCTCATCATTCACAAGTCTGCGATAGACTTGGGCGTTAGCGTTATTTTTATGTTTTTGTCTCATCAGGCAAATTCCTTTTTTCCCGTGCGCGATGCACGGCAGTTATTATTTTTCATGACATATTCCAGGTCATTTCTCCACAATGACCTCAGGCTTCCGGAAAGTCTTGTACAATGCCTTGTTTACATTACTAGGGCCTCACAAACACACACATATCGCCCACAGAACTCACAATTCCATGAGCAGGTTACATTAATTTTGCTTATTATTTTTTACAGTCACACAGGTGAACTGTCATTGTCAGCCATTCCTTAAAATTCCTAACGCCAGTATGTCCATTCCTGGTCCGCCCACACGAGGCTTCATAATTTCATGCCCTTACGTCTAAGGCATCGACACTACGCTAAAAAGTCATAAATGTTCATATCCACTTGTCAGTAAGGAAACCATAGTCGTTAAAATATTGTGTGTCACAAACTCTGTTCAACTCTCACGAAAAAGGGTCAGTAAGCTAAGTCAGTAAATTCTAATTGTCAGTCATGATTTTGTCCGCATTGTTTAATCCCGTAGTCACAAAATCCTTGTCAATACTAATATTCCATTTGTTATGCGTAAATATGTTTAAAGAGAATGTACATCCTTCAGCCAGAAGGATCGAACGGTCAAATTCAATGTCACCTAACAATAAGTCGCTAAGTGTAAGTCTACTAGTCGTATGCTATTCTACAATATCGAGGGTAAAAGTCCAACAATAAGTAACATCATCTAAAATCTGCAGGTGAAAGTACGCCAGTGAAAGTCTATCAACTCACTTTCCCCTACTTTCTCTTTGCCTACAATTATTGTAATTTCTTCTGAATTTCTTGGTCAACAGTCCGAATTTTTCTGAAATCTCGAAAAGTCCTAGCAGGTTCCTTTCCCCATCCTGTAAAACCCTACAGTCACAAACAGCTCAAAGTTCATCCATAAAATTCCGTCTCACAGTCAAACTCACAATCAAACCTCCATTTCCACATACAATAGTCCAATTCACAGTCAACAGTCAAAATCCTCAATTATTTACAGTCCAAAAATTAACCTCAATCCAATCAGCCAAAATGTCACATCCATTATTCTAAACGTACAAAAAACCGAAATTCCTAACTCAATAGTCCAAATTATCAGTTAAAAAGTCAAATTCAAAAAACCCTAACAGTCAAAATTCCAAAATTCCAATACAATCCGTTCAAAAGTCTAAAAATTACTTACTCAGCTAAATTACATCACCTACCTACTCCCCCTACCGTCATACCGTATGCGTTTTTAACCCTCAGCCGCAGGCTGCTCACTCAACCTGTGTTGAAACGTGCTCACGCACGCCGGCCCTATCCTTTCCTACAGTCCCTATAGCTTGCACTTCATTCTGCTTCCAACTCTCGAGTCGTGCAAAGCTGAAACCTGCTTCCTCCGCCAGAGATTTTTGAAAAAATTCCCTAGGACTTGAGATAATAGTATATAATAATATAATGAATAGGAGTGGATATTACAGACGAACGTTTGTTTGCATCTTCGTCAGTTGAAATCAGCTCGAGCTGATCAAACTCTTTTAATTTAAATAGTCTATAAACTTTATAATGTGATATTTACATTTTTCTAGTGCATTAATTGTAGTTAAAGGGGCTGATCGATAGAGATTTTAACAGGGTAGAGTTGTTTTATAATAAAATGTGCTTCAAGAAGGATGCATCCAAATTGTTCTTATATAAACATGAGCATCTACAGAGAGCCACGCCAAATAATTCACTGTTTGCCCATGGTTATTTGACGTGCTGGAATCTGTCAACAACAGACAAACGTAGAACACGTTAATTTTCAATAAGTGGCGGCGTAGTATCACATTTCACCCCAAGGTTTACACATATATATATACATACATTATCCCAAAAAATCAGCACATTTTTTGTAAAGCTACTAATTTTACTTGAAATTTCACTGAAATTTTTGTCGTTGTCAAAATGTGCTCTCAGACATTCTTGCATGATCTGGAGTAGTGGAGAAAGCAGATAGGATTTTGAGTATTCTACGACGAAATGATTTTTATTAGGCGGATATTCGTCTGAAATTGTGGGAACCTTAAAATTCCGCTTAACATCGCTTGTCTTTGAGCATCTTGGAGTAAGCACTGGCATTTCCGACAATAAATATAGGTACGTTTTCACGAGAAAGGATGGTCTAAATGGCATTTATTGAGCAAAGGAAATTTTTCTCGCTGATTACTTTCAACGCCATTCGTAAAATATCTTTATAAAGAAATATTGTGTTTGTATGACTCATTAGGCATCTATGTACACATGCATGAACAAAGTATACACTAATTGTGAAATACTCGAAGACCAGTTAACTGCTCATTATCTGAACGTTTTCAATGTCATTTTAATTGACAGCGGGAATTAGAACTTTAATGGTTTTCCAACCTAAAACTCCCTACATTGAATCTTATGGAGGGCATAAAAGTTAAATTCAAATTCCCTTCGTATAAATTATCCTAAAGCGAATGTTTAATACACTTACGCTAAATTGCCACTCACACAAGAGCAAATCTTCTGGGAAAAATTAGCCTTTATGGGAAAGAGCCCGTGCAAAAATATTCACTTATTTTCCAATCCCAATCCAGGGAAAATCATTTACATTTAATGTGATCCAGCCAAGCGTACCTCTTCAGTTACTATTTAATTTCCCATCACAAACTTCATACAGAAATATGTGCATATAAATACATGAACTCAATATTATTAGAATGCTGACCATAAAACTTTGGAAAGTTGGTAAAATTCTCCTCACCGCCAATAAATCTTGCGAAGAAGGAAATGCACATGAAGGGTAGCATATTATTTTGAGGCACGCTGTGGGAGTGAGCCAATTGAAAAGAGAAGAAAGGGGAAGGGAATTTTCGGATGAAAGGAACAACAACGTTGGGTTTTCAAATACAAAGAGGATATCCATCCACAGTGTAAAATAACCAGCTCCTTATTACTTCTGCTTTCATTTAATATTGTAGTTGTACACAGAGCGAGAAGGGTTAAGCCTGGGAAAATATGAATGAAAGTTTGGGGCTGGAAATAAGAAGGAGCTCGTTTGTTTGTACATGCACTCCGTTGATTTCTCCCTCCTTCACTTCCCCTTCATTTCATGGTTTTGCTGGTATATTTGCATGTACGCTCAAGAATATAGCACCACGCTTACATCCGACAGCAAATAATTATAGTTATTATTGCAGGGGTTAATTTATGCAAGCAAGTCTCAAGATTATTTTCCCCGCCTATATTGAAACATTTCTTAAGACTCTGGCTTGAATTAGCATTGCAGAGTCATCTGATATAATTAAAATGGAGAGACGGGTTTGACTTTCCATGATGAAGTCCTCAACGTCTTTCAATTAGAACACTCGGTTTTCCGTGAAAGCGTGTGGCAATAATTAGTCCCGTATCAGGATTTTCAAGAGTTGTAGTAGGGTAATATTTCTTGGGTCTGAACAACTCCTCACTTCCAAATTACATGCACAAAGTTGTCCATTGCTATAAAATGATAAATACCATGAAAATTTGAAAATTTCAATTTACGGATGAAGTATGATTTACGACTCCGTAAACTACTTGAGACTACAACGTTATGCATGGCGAATTTTTCACAGTTGTTAACATTACAGAGCGATAATACAAAACCTATTTTTCTATAATGAGTCAGTCAGACGCAAAATGTGTTGATTTATGAATAATAAATTTTTCTTTAATATTCTGGGGAAGAATTTTCCTTAATAATGGGTGGGCGTTATTTGTATTAGTTCGACGTCACTCAGTTTATGTTATCTCAAACATTTGTGGCTTACCCGAAGTTCATGATCTGGTTGCATACGTCACAGTAGCAATCCAAAGTGCGATGCTTATTCAAACTAAAAAAGGATGAGGTTAGAGGAGATTAAGGTACGCCGTGACTTGTGACACTAATATAAGGCAAAAGTTGCGTGATAAGCTAACCTTTGGAAACATGGACAAATTTCACCCAGAAAAGTTTTCATTTCATTTGACTTTGAAAACCATTTAAAATTGTTTTGTATGTGAGGTAACAGGGAGTAATGCAATGATTATTTCCAAATACAAGGACACATAGTTTAAGTAAAAGTCAGACACTTGATGTAAATCGTAAATCGATCCCGACACCACGTTTGTTTATTGCATTTCCCTATTCCTTTTGAACGCCACTTTGACACGATCTATGAAAGTGCGGCACAAAACTAAATTGAATTAAAATCTAAATCGCGTTTCAGTCATACAAAGTTTTTCATAATTTATTTAGTCCTGCGTATTTATGCATCGCTCTGATTGTACTCACAGAAGGAACCATAGTTCTTGGATTGTTACTTACTACTATTCATTTGGTATTGAAAATAATTTTAAAATATTTAGTGCTTCACGAGACAAACGGATTATATGTGATAAGATTATTTCAATATCCGATAGAACAGGGGCCAAGTAAAATTCAGATTACTTGATGGGAATCATTGTTCTCACTATTTTTAATATTCCGGCGAAACTAAATGAAAGAAAAACGTTTTTCTCATAAATATCTTTATAGATACCTTCTCGAGGCTGTAATAATTATATGTGCATACCACCGCCTGTTTCATCTTGCTAACAATGAAAAACCCAGGAAGCCATATGTGAAAAACTTCAATGGGGGATTCTCAGGGAAATTGGGTGTAAAAGTTAAAAAAGCCTGAATAAAGGGGAAATAAGCCAATTTAGTGTGAGCATTTTTGAATTTATTTTTGGCAAACTCTACCGCGGCTGATGATTCATGGGAATTGTCCTCCTAAATCATTTACCTTTGTTCAAATACGTGGCTCCTATATTTTATCCTGTATTTATTTAGGGTTACTTTTTCCGATATGTGAATGCGAAAAACCTTTTCTTCTGGGAATGTATAACAGTGCTGATGAGTTTG
>JAQFXU010006473.1:0-10211 GCA_034693705.1 Spatulosminthurus flaviceps | reverse complement strand
GGCTCCTTTGAAAATTAAGCGATCGCTGCATATAGCCCCTTCTTGCACAACGCTTCTAAAATTATGGTCCCTTTTGCACTTTAGCCGACGATATGTACTGGTTTTTCTTTTATAGGGAAGTAGTAGGTATAATTATATTATACATAGTAGTAGGTTGGGAAGGAGGAGGAGCCTTGAATTGTCATACTCGGTGATATTGAACTACCGTATAATTACATTGCCTTTACTTCCCTTGACATATTTTCAGGTAATATTTTTTCTATGTTTGAGGTGTTGAGTGCGGATAGGAAGGACTATGTGAAGTTTCCTATATGATTTTTTTTAGCACTGATTGCTAAAATTTTTGCATAGAAAAAAGAAAGGATGGAGAGAGAAATAGAATTCGTATTACTTTTTAAATTTCAATGCTTTTTTTTCTCTTACATTTTTTCAATGGATAAAAATATTTTGATTTTTTTTTTGAGTGATTTAAAAAAAAAAAATTTAGTGGATTTAGGGTGGTGGTGGTTTTTTTTTAGATTAGGAATTTTTCTTGGAACGTTTTGATGAGCAAGTTATAGAGCTAATAGCTTGGAATAATAAAAAAGGAATAATTTGCACTTGAGGAGTAGCTTTAGAGCTTGAGAAAAAGGCGGAAAGAGAGAATTATATAAGATTTCTTTTCTAAATTGAGGAAAAACAAATGTTGAAAATTTTCTCAGTATGGAAATTAAGATATGGTAGAAATTCATGTTGAGGACAGGAGTGAAAGTTGCTTTCACTGTACATTAGCACGCTCCACATTTCCTAACACTTTCTATATGGACAGTATGCTCTTCCATATAGTTAATCAAACATAATTAGAAATTTGTACGTGGGATATGGAAACCAGTTAAATTGAGTGAGATGACAAAAAAAGGAATTTCCTAGGCTCAGGGAACATTATTTGCTCCTCTCCTTGTCAAATGCTTCCTCCCCCAAAGGACAAATTAATGGTAGGGATATTTTTCACATATGTTTTTCCATAATATAATAATAAAACATGTATCGACGGACCACAGCCTAGTACATACTCCCACGGTCCCATAGTAAAATCCCAGGGAAAAATTTCCTCCATGAGTGCTGAGATTGGGACATAAATATGAACATGAATTTAATTACAAGTCCTTTTGAAAGCACACAATACTGCACTCCTATCCAGAGGAGAATCTTTCCTACATTATTTAACTACGTACTTTCACCAGATTTCACTTCCATCCTATACATCCTAACGTGTATAAATAAACATGGGTGAAAGTCCGGGGTCTCCAATATTTCATGTCCCACTTTCTCCATTACATTAAATGTTACATTTCTTTCCCAAAGTAATGGGGATAAGTGAGGAATACAGTTGAGGAAGCAAAACTTGAAAATATCTATGTACATAAAGGGTATGGAAAAATAATTTTAGAAATGGCGGGAAAAATCAAAAGTTCAAAAGAAGGAGAAAATTTCATTGGGTCAAAGTTCATGGTCTAATTGAAAGTTTAAAGTGTCATGTGTGTGTGTGTGTGTGTGCGTGCGTGTGGTAATCATGGAGACGTTAGCATCCTTCGATGCTCTCTTTGCACTGAATAATTTCATGTATAAGAAATTATACGAAGTATGTATATGTTTTCCTTGCTAGCTGAGCTCGTATATGTACATTAGTAGAAGGAAGCTCATAGTGAAGATGAATGATTCAGTTGGAAAGGGAGGAAAGATAGGGAGAAAGATTGAAGAGGATATTTATCTGGGCCGAGTATATCCTTAAGAGAGAGAGAGAGAGAGAGAGAGAGAGAGAAAGTGATAGAGAGAGTAAATGTGGTGAGGATTGGATGAAGGAGAAAGTAAGGGAAAGCTGACATGCAGGCGTGTGAAAGCCATTGACTTACACGTAAAATAGGATGAAAAATAAGGGAACCTTTTTGGGAACAACACTTTTTACAAGGATGTACTCCTACCTCCAGAGCACGGCCCAAGTCCATATCTCCTTCCATGCTTGCTCATTAATTTTCTAGAGCATGTTCCACTCTACACATACTTGAATACTGGGCTTGAAAAACCCCCCTCCTTTACTACATACGCAAGCTATTCTATAGGAATGTGGGAATTTATATAGGGGAAGAGAGTTATTGCTTACTCGGTGAGAAAGTTGTAAAATTGGGACTATTTCGCTATAGGGAGAGAAAATTTTTAAAATGACGAGTAATTATAGGTGGAAGTTCCATGAACAATTTTCATTAAGCTCTTCATATAGTATTTCCAAGTGTGGGTATAAGTGCTTGTAAGTATAGTTGAGCGGAATTGGAGTTGTCCGGGAAAAAATAACATGTTAGTAGTGGAAAAAAAGAGAAAGTGCTCTTGGAGAAAAAATCCCTTTTACCCTCATCCCAAACTATTGACAGGGATGAGAGAAATACATGTTACTATTTACATGTATGTACATATGTGTATATGTACATAAATATAAACGTGACCATCCAAAGCCAATTGGTTCTGGAGCTCCTTCTTAACGACATCCTATGCCATCTGTCACCCTCCCTCTATGAAACCACGAAGAGTCACTAAATGGAACAAAAGTTTTTTCCCCCAATATTTTCTCTCTCCATACATATAAAGTTCAAGAGAGGAGAAAAATTTTCTTTGAGCATTACACTAGTATTTGACGCTTGAAAATTTCCAATACCATTTATTTTGCTGTATCATCATGACAAGTTTATATGTGCTCTAGGCCTATAATATGCTTTATATACTAATGGGGAAAGTAACTTTCACTTTTACTGGGTCTTCTAAAAATATCTCCAAAGCTTGGAGAAAGCCAGGCTATCATTTGAACTGTAAAATGAAGTTAATATGTAAGGCTTAGTGTCATTTACAAAATTCTATTGGATTTTCTCCTCTAAACTACACGAGGACTTTCTCCGGGAAACTTTCCCTATCTCATGTTAAAATATCAAATGATTTCTTTTAGTATATGCAATTATAAGGTTGAATATAGAAATGTTGAAGGGACTTTTTTTGGGCGGGGGGGGGGGGTTCTTTTGTACATATGGTGGGCTAAAATGCAAAAGAGGCTATAATTTTCATAAGGTTATGGGAAGAAGAAAATTATAGCTTTTTTTGCACTTTAACCGAGGAAATCGTCGGGTAAAGTCCAAAAGGCGCTTTAATTTTCGTAACGTTATGGGAAAAACAAAATTATAGCGTTTTTTGCACTTTAACCGAGGATATAATATTGCATTCGAATGAAAAGTTGACATGATCATTTTTGAGGCTTTTTGAGGAGAAAGGGGAAAGGATTGGAGAAAAAGTTGGGCACTATGCTGAATAATCGCTTTGTAAGTTGAGAGTACATTTGGGGGTATATATTTCCATGGAATAATGACTACTCCAAAGATTTATAATATGTTGAGAGAAGTGTTCAGAAGAAGAAGAAGAAGAAGGATATTTCAAGGCGGGGGAGAGAAAGGAGAGTGAAAGTTGTTGGAATTAAGGAGGAGTGAAGAGTAGACATTCATGATGGATGAAAGTCAAGTGGTGAGTGCGTGTGACGTGCTAATTGGGATAATTAGGGGGAACGCATGGTGCATCTTCTCCAAAGGATCATCATCATACTTTATAAATGCATGTGTAGTGTTCAAAGCTCCTCTGTATTTAAATAGGCTTTATTAACATAACTTTTCCCTTTTCTACGTTCTCAGAGCCATTCATACTTTTCACAGGAGGAAATAACAGCTGACTATGCAAATGGTACTTTTCGCTTGTAAGTTCCAAAATGACCATGTTTTTCCTCTATTTAAAATAGCAATAAGTATTGGGAATAATAAAAAATATTTTAAAATTCCCGCTAAAAATCTTCATTTGCTACTGCCAATCAATTAAACATGTTAACCTGGGGCGAAAATGGCCAGTAGAGCAAAAATTGCAGAGGGGCAATATTTACCGTAAACCGGGGGAAAAATTACCATTGGCAAATTAATGGAAGCAGCCCCATGACTGGGCCAAATTGTTTCCCTGTGCCCATTTTTGGCCCAGCTATGTGTAATTAACTAGAGGTTGGGATTTCAAATATATTTCCCGCCAAAATATGAACAATATTAATGTATTCATATGTGCCCGCTCCAATTTAATTGCAAAAAGCCACACGTATTTTTTTTAAAACTGGTAAAAATGTCTCCCTTCAAATATATCAAATAGCCACACTAGTTTGAAAATGCCAAAAAAAATTGTATGAGAGGGTGAGATTTTTAAAATAAAATAGTTCTTGGGATTTGGAAGTGATTTTTAAATAGGCTGGGTATTGGACGAATTACACTAAAAAAATCCATGCTAATAATAATAATAATAATAATAATAATAATAATAATAATAATAATAATAACAATAATAATATTAATATTAATATTAATAATAGAGTAAAGAATAAAATTGGCTAATCTTTAATTTGTATGTAATATTTCTCTAGAAATGCACTTATATTTTGTCTTGTCTCAAGCAATAATAATTTGGTACATAGAAACAACTGTGAATTAGAATTAGTGTGGAGGCCCGTGCTCCTGTCCTATGTCTCAATGAATTTGAATAACTTTGTCTAAAAATGATGCCTGCGCTATATATATATATATATGATATATTGTAAATTATGCTTTTCCATTTAGGTATTTTGTGGTGTACACTACAAAAATTTAATTGACAGCATAATTCGTACTTGTATGGAGTTTACGTGACGCCATCATTGGAAATCATTTGCTTTCACCGTCCTTTGTCATCATGGGTTCAGCTTTATATACGCCACAATAAAATTTTGTCTACGAAAATTAATAGTACATAAATTGGTTAAAATTGGAAAGCAGCTGGGCTTTTTGAAAAAAATTTAGGGAAAAAATATTTTTTTTTATTTAAGGGGAAATAATTTTTGTTCCGGGGGTGTTAGGGACCCTCTGACCTATTTTAAGAGGACGGTCTGAAAAAATGTTTTTTTTGACAAGTTTGAATTAATTGACTAATATTTTGACTAAAAAAAATTGTATAGAAATTGAAGGGGTAGAGCGCCTAATTGTAATTTCAGGCTTGAAGGAAGATCTAGATCAAAAAGTGTCGGTGAACAACAATGGACAAATCTTCGAGCTGTAATGGCTTGGTATTCTCGACTTAGGAGGATAAAGAGGTACTCAAAACCATCAAATATCTCATGTCTCTCTCTGTCCTTTAAAAAAAATCCTCACTGTGTCTCTTTTTTACCATATCTTCAACTATATAGTGTAATTTTTCATTAGAAATTAGCCCTTTTTTTGTGAATTGGAATAATTCGTATGAGTCGTACCAAATGGTTTTTTTGTAAACCTCAGCCCCACCATTTTTTCTCTTCTAACAGTTCTAACCCAATATTTGATATTTGACTGTATTTTTCTCTCCCTGAGCTTCCCTCAGTTTTTGGATTTTTCTATTTTAGAATAAATATATAATCTGTATGTGTAGGATGAATTTTCCAAATTGTTCCCCCCTTTTTTGACCTACTCAAATTGCGAGTTGACCTTTTATTGTGATCATCATCGCTTCCCCCTTTTTAGCGCTGCTCTAACTCTCCCCCTTTTGTCTAATAACCCCCAAATGGGAAATTAATCTCGAAAACATTGACCTTGGTAAAGAATGGAAATTTTCACACATTTCCCTCATTTTTTTCTACTTCACATTGAATTTTCCCCTTGGAATGAACATTTTTTCTCAAGTTTTTCAAAAACATCCAACATTATGTCCTCCCTCATTGTTTTGTTTTGTAAATTTTGAAAACTTGTGAATTTTTTAAAGGGATGAAAATTTTATTGAAATTTCAATAAAAACTATATATCCTTGTTTTTTTCAACATTTTTATCCCTGTAAATATGCAAAGTACTAATACATTGAAATTTTGCTCGGAATTTTCCCGCACATTGACATATTTTGAAATTGACGTGCTAAAAAATGAAACTTTTTTCCTAACAGAAAATAGTCAAAATTTTCATTTAGAATTTATTATACAAGCGTAGGTATATAGAGTGGGTTTAAACCTTAGTAGACCTTTTTTTCCAAAAGACACAAAATGAGAAAAATCCTATCCTAAAAAGCTCCTTTGTCCATACCAAAATCAAGAAAAAAAATGACATTGAGGCCAAGAACATAAAATCGTACTTGAAATGGACGAATACTAATCCCTGCCTTTGGAAAATTCCTTGGGAATCATCATTTGTACCATTGTTGTTGACCCAATAAGACCATATAGAGCTATAGTTAGTTGAGCTCTTCCTCTAAAAATGATGTTTTTTTTGGTCGTGAGGCTTATTTATTTTAATCCAATTGAATGGAATGGAAATATTTGAACAAATGCAAAATTTCCAATATAATTTTTATGCTCACTCTCGCACGCTTTTTTCAAAGCTTCCACCAAATGCACAAAATCCCTTGTACTTTTAGTAACGTAGGTAATAAATTTGCCCCCATAAACTGGTAATTATCACGTGTGTTTTTTTTAATTAATTTTTTTAAAGCCATCCCAACCATGTTTAAACTCGGATTTATGGTGGTGATTAAAGTAAAAGGTCCCATAGTAGCTTTGCCTTGATTGATTCCCCTGTAAAATGGTAAGGAGGAAATAGTAGTGCGTTGATAGAGTAAAAGCCTGGGCATGGTTTAGTGATTATGGGAGATGAGGCTTATGAGTCTTGGTAAAAGGTATCCTTTCTTGGGTTGTTGTTTACACACTGAAGAAGCTTCCAATGTAATGTATTGTTGCTATAGATTAGTTTTTTCCCCATTACGCTAGACCCTGTGGATGTAGTTTAGTGTTGTGTGTGAGCTTGATTCTTTTGTAATTACTTTGGTCCGTAGGATTACAACTGTAGTGCTTAAAAGTATAAGTGTGGAAAGAAAGGATTTTCCCTCTGGGCATGACCCGCAGGATTTTCCTATAGAACATTATTTCTAAAGGAATCTAAGGAGAATTCCAAGGATTTTTTCCTATGTAACGTAATTATTGCGTTATTGGGAGCAAAAATCCATCCTATAAATTTTCAACCTTTTCTTCTTTAACACTTGAAATATTCATTTAGTTGGTACTCCAATCCTAGATTTTCTTACTTGAAAATGTTACACTTTTGGGTTAATTTGTATTCAAATAAATTTCCAGGCCTATCCTCAGAGCTGTTTCTATTGGGTGGACACAATTTATGGGTTTCAAAATAAATTTGAAGCTTTGAAAAAATTTAGAGTTTTTTGGATTTTCTTCGGTTTGGAAATTTTTTTGATTTTTTATTGTTAAAATGTCTTGAATTTTCTCCATATAGTGGGAAATTGTTGGAAAGTAATTTCATTTCAATTGTTTTAAATTTCTCGAATTTTCTCAATGTTGGAAAATTCTTTGAATTTTGTTTATTTTTAATTGTTTGGAATTTTTCTATTTATGATGGTTTGGAATTTCTCAAATTTTCTCCATATTTGCAAAATTGTGGGGGAAAATGTCGTTTTTATTGTTGCAAATGTCTCAAATTTTCTCTGTATTGGGAAAATGTTGGAAAAAAATGTCTTTTTTATTGGTTCAAATTTATCGAATTTTCTCCATATTTGCAAAAATGTTGGGATTTTTGATATTTTTTATTGTTTGGAATCTCTCAAATTTTCTCCTTATTGCAAAATGGTTGGGAAATAATATATTTTCTATTGTTTCAAATTTAGCGCATTTTCTCCGTACAGCAAAGTTGTGGAAAAAACTTGACTCTTTCATTGTTGCAAATTTCTCTTTTCTCCCTGTATTGGAAAATGGTTGGGATTTTTTATATTTTTTATCGTTTGGAATTTCTCAAATTTTCTCCATATTTGCAAAATTGTGGGAAAAAATGTCTCAAATTTTCTCTAAAGTGGAAAATTGTTGAAAAAAATCGTCTTTTTTATTGCCTCAAATTTCACCAATTTTCTCCATGTTTGCAAAATTCTTGGAAAATCATATATTTTCTATTGTTTCAAATTGTTGTCGCGAATTTTCTCCGCATTGCAAAATTGTTGACAAAACATATCTTTTTTACTGTTGCAAATTCCTCAAATTTTCTCCATATATCGGAAAGTTGTTGGAAATTTTTTTTTCTTACAAATTTTCTTACAATTTTCAAAAACATCCAGATACTCCTGGATAAATCTCCCCCTGCAATTGTCTATAATCCTCCCCTCATCATTCCCATGCAAACATTGTTTTAAACAACACAGGAGTTGTATTAGTAGGACGGAAATGGAGCACCTGTTGTTTTATCCCGCTGAAGGAAAAAATCCTCCTAAATGGTTGTCAGTGTGTGGGCTTGAATGCGGAAAAATAATTATCATTATTGTAACTCAAGGTTTGAGATTGTAGCTTGGAAGAAATTGAGGTAGGTGTAGAAAAAAAAGGGTCATCAAGGGATTGGTTGAGGGAGAAAGGATGGATAGAAGGTTCAAAAGGAGGAAATAATGGTATTTGAGAAAGTGCGCTAACGAAGGTTAATGGACAAGCTTATATCCAAGGTTCCTCCTAGCAAATCTGCCACTTACACGTGAAATCACTTGACGAGAGAGGGCTAATGAAGAAATGGAGATATAGTGGTGTGGAGACCTCAAGTTATGCTTTTATGGAAGCCCAGAGCAATTTGTTTGTGTGTCTTTCTCTCTCCCTCCTTTCTCTATCTATATGAGGTTGGTGTGTGCGTGTGCATGAGAAAATGATAGGGAGAGAAAGCTGGTGAGCATTCCTCAGAGACTACATGAACACACTCAACCACCCATTACGCTACCCCTTATAATTCACTTATAACTTGCTCTCCTTTATCAGGAGGAGAGAGCGGTTAAAGCAGAAACAGCAGAAGCAGTGAGAGAATCGGCAAGTGATAAAAAGAAGGCAAAAAGTTTTAGATTAGAGATGAGAGAGAGAGAGAGAGAGAGAAAGACGAGGAAAAAAGAGAAAAGATAGAAAAGGTTGGAAAAAGAAAGGCTGGGAAGTTATCTACTCCGTCCTTCTTTTATTTGGTCTTTGTTCCGGAGAAATCAATACATCTGATTGTCACTCTTGATTTTCCACGCTCTCTCTCTCTCTCTCTACCATCTCTCTTTATTTATCTCATCCAATGTAAAAGCTTGTGTTATTTTCACTCCCCATCTTATTTTCTTATTACATCCACCCACAGACATTAGCCTCACTTGTTATGCACACACACACGCACATCTAACTGTATGTGTGTGTGTACAAATTCGTAGAGTACACTAAAAAACTTGGGCAAAAAACCAATATAGTATTTATATGGCTATAGAAAAAATGCATCCTTCATTTATCCACGTAGAGAAACTCTCCCTCTCTTTTGCTCACAATTGCTTAGAGATTTAACCAAGAGGAAAGGAAATCTCCGGCTTGTTCTGCATTTTCTGGATAAATTTCTAATTTCCTTTATCCCTTTCCCCCCTTTTATCTTACAGACCAGTAGGGAATTTATAGGGGTGAGATACTACCTAGAGTTATTCCATCACGGATTTATTTACCAATAACAACAACGGCAACAACAACAACAACAACATATTATCTCCCTCTTTCAATCTAAATTTATTCATTAAAAGTATTTCCCTATAAACTTTCCATTGAAAATGTATATATTATTTTTTTGAAAAAAAACAAAGGAAACTTTTACTTTCTCCGGAGAAAGTAATCCCACTCTGGCTATTATAACCTTGTGTTATGGCGCTTGTAGGAATTAGATTTAAATTTATTTGTAGAAAGAACATAAGTAGGTTATAAGAAAAATATTGATGGGTGAAATTAAATGGGAATTTTGATTTTGTGTTGAGTGTGAGAAATGTTGAGTTTGGAAATTGATATAAGAATGAGTAAGGGGATTTCTATGGGAAAATTGAAGGAGGGACTTGGTTTTTTCGGGTAGGGATTCAAGGGAGAGGAACGCGAGGGAAAATTATGTGAGATTTAGGAGAAAGTCTTGGAGATTTTAGGAGGGGAATGTGGAGAGAGTGTTGGAGATTTAGGGAGGGGAAAGGGAAGAAAGTCTTGGAGATTTTAGGAGGAGAAAGCAAAGAAAGTTGAGGAGATTTAGGGAGGAAAAAGTAGAGAGAGTCTGGGTGATTTTAGGAGAAAGTTGAGAAAGCCTAGGAGAGTTTAGGAGGGGAAAGTCTTGGAGATTTTGGGAGAAAGTGGAGACAGTCTTGGAGATTTT
>JAQFXU010006472.1:0-10211 GCA_034693705.1 Spatulosminthurus flaviceps | reverse complement strand
TTTAACAGGTTTCCACGTCCAAGCCTTTTGACCCAGGAATCCTGTGAAATGGCCTGATTTATTTTTTACTGTGTACAACATGTCCATATTGTACATTCACAATAATGTTACCTACATAATAATGTACGTAGCATTCACAATAATTTTTGCCAAAGCTTTTTAAAATATCTTTCCTGCTACTTTTAAAGTTCAAAATTGACTTCCTATTTGTGGGATCATGTTGATTAGCCACATGTTGTTGACTCAAAAATTAATTACACGTTGGTCCCGTTCGCTCCCTTCCCAAAAAAACGAAAGTTGATGATATATGTATGTTGGCACACTAAAAGACATAAATAAATTGTAAATAAAGAAATTATATTATGATAACTTCATTCAACTCGTTTGAATAAATAAGAAGACATTTTTAGCTTTATGTAATTAATATGCACATGCACGTCATCAGTGCAAATGCATCCGTCGAAATTCGTATGGTATTGTCAATTGCTGCAGAAGTAGTTATATGGAAGCGTATGTAATTGGCCATTATTAATTGCGAAACAGATGGCTACTAATATTATTTCGATAGTAATTGCCTGAAATGCAATAATTGTAGGCGAGAATAGATTCGATTACAATTCCTCAAATTCTGGTTCTTTTCTATATAAAAACCGGTTGAGCTGGCATTTCTACTTGTTATCCGTGTACTTTTTGGAATAGATCTGATTTTGAAGTTATTCTGGTTGATGAGTTGAAAGCCGAAGCTATAATATATGTATATCCATACGTATTTCAATACAATAGTGGTTATGTCTGCTAGAGATTCTTTTCAGGAAGTGGTTATTTGAGAGAAGAGGGAAAATGCTTTGTTTGTTGTACAGAAAAACCCACACTGTTTATTATCTGTATTCCTATTTCCCACATTTGTGTATTCAGGCTAGCTCAGGTAACAAAATGTAGGAAACTGATCAGATTTATGTAACCTTTTATAGCAACATTAGCTAACTGATAGGTTTTTGGAGCGTAGGTGGTATGGATAAATTATTGATTTATTTATATAAACAGTGAGTGATAGGAAATATTTTCTAGATTATAATTCAATATTGAAAGGATGGTGGTATTTTTTTTATCTCGTTACCCAGTCATTATTTCTCTTATATAGGCGGAAAAGTCTTAGTTTTCGTGTGTAATGTTATGTTGGCAACATTAAACCTGTAGCTTTTAATTGTGAAATTGTGTAATGTCTGCTTTTCTTGATAGCGCTGCATAATAGTGACTACTGATTAGCCCTACAAATTAACTCAAAGTGTGTTTATGTTACACGAAATGACATAATTACAATGAATCAGACTCAATGTTTACAGAAGGTAAAAGCTCTGTTTGTTCCATTCTAACGTATCCAAGAATTCCAAGAGCTTCCTAAACTACAAATCCTATAGAGTTTTAATTGCTTTAATTAGCATTATTTCACCCAAGCAAGAGCTTCTTGATGTTTACTTAAAAGTAATTCAGAAGTCAGAAGTTACTTTTCCTCATGGAGTAATAAAATTAATTTGTTTAGGTTCTTCTAGACTGGTAAAGTTATGGGCACTACGAAGAGGTTTTTTAAAAACATGCACAGCATGAAGTCAATTAATATTTTTTGTGGCCATGATTTATTTCTCTTAACGCCTAGTTCTATAAGATAGATAGAGATATTAAGAGGATCAAATGCCAAGCACTTCATTTAAGCTTGCGGCGCATTTCTCGAGGACTTGTAACACTAATGATGAAAATTAACAATAATTTCTTTGATTTCACTTGTACTGTGAACTAATGTGAAGGAGGATCAAATTACAGCATTTAATAATTTGCAAGTCTTTTGAGATGAGTACACAGACCGTGCAGACTTGTTTACTCATTAAAATAAGGTTTATCTTTGATACTCCGACCACATGCTCCACTCATGCCCATAACCACAATAGTTTTCTCGGGCTAGGCTCTGTGAGAAAACATTCTCAGTTTAACTATTTGAGTGGGTGAGATGCGTAGAATAGACGAGCTAAATATATGATTCTAGAAAGCTTTTTTTTATAAATAAATATGTATATAAAAAGATATTCGCAGTTTTAAATAGATATACTTAGCGGAGAATTAATGTACACATTATGCCATAACCATTAAAATGGTTATGGCCACCCAATGTTTTTGTTAGTGGGAAACTAATACCCACTAACTTCATGGAGGAGCTGTAAGCTGGAAAAAGTGTGGGGGAGAGGTAATAATAACACAATACTCCCATGCTCCAGAGTCACCATTCAATTTTCATCATGAACACACTCATGCTTTCTTCTTGCCATTCTTAATTTCATGCCCTGCAGTTATATTTTTTCTTAGTCTTAGCCCTGAACGTACATAATATAATATTTTCTACAAAGCAGATTTAATAAATTATTATTAAATTATTTACTGTGGCAAACAAAATCTACGGGAAACTAATAACTCAATTCTATTCTGAGAATCCATCCGTATATTTTTATTACATTATTGGTCCTTCTGCGTTCTGGCAACGAACGTGAGAGCATATGTAATAAGTACAGACAAACAGGTTTTTTCTTCATAGAAAATAATGTGCCTAAAGTACATGACTATGCAAATGCAATTAACTACCAAGAAAGAACTCGAAGATCAAAGATACGACATAAAATAATGGACTTACATATGTGGGAAAATACAAACGTAATTTATTTTCTTTCTCTTAGCGTTTTTTATATCCAACGTGACATTATTTTCAAGGTAGAAAAAATATACAGCTTAGAAAATTCATATGAAAATGCAGAAATATAAAATCGTTGTGATACTTTCAAGTAATTCTCCCTACTCACTCATCCCATCACAAGTCTCCTTTATTTGAGCAAAAGTAGCTTTGGTTTCTCTCAAATAATCCTCAGACTCAAAAATTAGTCTTCTCTCCGCGGCTCGTTGAAGTTTTACGATCCCTTTCTTGTATCTCTCCAAGTTTTGCAAACATGCAGCGGAGCTTATTATAGTCCCAGCCTCTCCCAACCCTTTCACTTCAGTTTCTATGCATATAAAACAAATATATATGTATATTTAGAGTATAATAAATAAAATTAATCTTCTCAGTATGTAATTTCTGCAAATTGGGATTTACAGTAAAAAACTTTCATTTTAGCACTCTATTTCACTAACCTGCAGGAAAGATGATACTTCCATAACCCAGGGCAACCAAGGCAACGATGAGTATCGATAAAATCAACTTGTTCATGTTTCCTGGGAAAGGAATGCCAAGAATTTCCAATCACTTTTTATATGTATGTAGTCAAAAATTCTAAATCACATTCAAAATGTTCCAAGTCGTGGCGTTCTTGTTGCAATAAACCTTGAGTTTGATAGCCAACCTTGCAGCAGAGATTGATTTTATACGGGAAGAATGAGGAACTTTCCAATAAAAATATTTGCCATCAAAACAGATTACACAGAATTGGACGGAAGTATTTACATTTCCACGACTTTTCCGGTTGATATCAAATGTTTCAGCATGTGACAAAACTTGGTAATAAGAATATGAAGTTTTGTCAAAGCACACAAATGAAGCTATGCATAATCGTATTTGAATGCACTTATGTATATATGCAGTCCCGCATCCTCCAATTTCCTGCTTCCGTTGCAACGCAGCATGTCTCATACACAGACAAATCCCTGCATGGCCCAGGTTTGTCCTTTGGAATTGCTTACCCTGTAAAAAGGAAGAGCGTGATATGTTAACAGCGTTGAGCACATGGCTTAATTTCTACGATTAATTTTGCGCTAAACTATGTACAAAAAACAATATATGCATATATGATAGTGATGATAGCGACTTTAAAGTATAGATAAACTCCAGCCACGCTAAACTAGGGTGCTCATTAATATGTTGCCATCAGTACGTCACGTGGTTTTTAATGAGAAAGCTTTTAGGTGAATACGGACTGAAACTTTCAATACTTTAGTGGGTACACTTATTTTGCCTGTTGCTCCCTCAGCCTGAGCTTTTACTCAGCTAAGTAATTGAATTTCGTTTGGACAGTATAAGTAATGGCCTTGAGGTTCAATAGCATTGGTATCCTAGATTTTTTTCGTGATAGTTCCTTGTGTGTGCAGGTTTTATGCAGAAACTTTTTTGGTCTATAGGAAGAAGTAAAGTGTGTTGGTAAAAAAAATTGCGATAAACGGTACTCAAGAATGAGTGGGGGCAAAATGCAACTGTTCTTTCAGGTGCTTGCATATGCACGCATGCATGCTTTTAAATTAGGCTTTCAGATCTGTGCGCTGATTTTATACACTTGAATTTTATACTTTTTTTTATTACTTCCAAACTTGTATTTATAAAACTTTTCATTCAGAACTGTGGGCGATAACGTACATACATTCGCAGGGTATTTTTTCTTAGGATTTGTACAGTATGTATATTGTATGTGTTTATGTTTATGTATGAAGTAAATCTTATTTTAGAAATTGGATTTGGAAAACATGTTTCTTAAATTTCACCATTATTTTATTATAAGCGGATTCCCATAAGACCATTCTATATTAATAGTGCGCAATTCCCTGAATAATAAGTGGATAGATTTTTTCCTTCCCACGCTATTGTTAATGCAAGAGTTTGAGGGCAGTAAATAATATGGAAAAATCTGGAACTTCGTACAATGGTAAAGGAGTATAATAACTTTTGAAGGAGCTCATAATTCTGGATTGCCAGCAATAAATTGGAACTGCATAAATAAAATACATATATACGTTTGCTCATTTATACGTTCTGGCTGAAATTGAATCTCTTTTCTTTGTTATAAAAGACAAATTCGAGGAGTTTATTTCCTATATACAAAAACACAATTTATTATTCATGGATCCAATGTTTCATGCAACGTTTCCTTGGAAAGTTCGATCACCGCCTGATTTACGAGTTCAAAAACAAGGCCACCCTATACCCTATCGAAATCATCTCACCTTCATCAATGGAGCCCGTTCCTGCCTTTTATTTAGACTATTTTAGAGTGTTGCTTCAGCTAAATGTGTATATACATATGTGAAAAAAGTGGTTATGCTGTTGTTGTTGTTATTTACCATGGTCCAGGAGTGATTGACATAAGGTTATCCAATGAAAGTAAAAGGTAACGTACGTTTAATGAGATGCTGAAGCCATGCAACTTTAACAAGGAATTGTAACGTAACGTGGAAAGTATTTGACACTACACTGTCAAGGTATTCCCAGGCAATTCAGGGAGGCAGGAGAAATCGTATGTTCTTTTTCTACCATGATTTTATTAGGCCCGTAAGTGTCAAGACTTCGGACTATGCTGAGATTCGTACCGTAGAAGAAGTTTTGTAGTTCTACGGAATAAAGAGAACAGAGTCTCTAAAGGAAAGAGAAAAGGATCGACTTTTCTTATGTATCTAAGTCTCGGTCTCCAAGTCCAATCAACACGTGGCGTGAATTTCCCGACTAGAAAAATTATTTTGCTCTTCGAAAAAGACGTTCCGAAATCCAGAGTCCAGATGCTTGTTCTGCTCATATGTTTAAACACGAGATTCATTTCGTTAGTTCAATTTAGTGAGCTATAAGTAAGAGGAAATTGTGCGTCAGTTGAATAGGGACTGTGGTAACGGAATAATTATTTTTACTCATGAATGCGTTTATACACTCTCCTTTACTTCAGAACTAGTAAAAGCTAAGTTATCGTATCAAGAGCTATACAGTCTATACCCGTAGCCCCACTAAAACATTAGAGGGGTACAATAATGTACTGCTTCTTTATGATGCTTGCCACAAGACACTGTAAATAAGTATATAAGTATATAAATTTAGACAGAATTTGTAATAATTTAACAATAATAATGCATCCAAAAAAGTCATCACAATATTTTCTCTTAAGCAAGTAAGTATAAAATTACGTGGGTCTGAAAATGTACATGTTTTGAAAATTCATTGGGGGGGGGGGGTACATATTAAAATTTTTTATACCCCCTCTCGTCACTGCGTGGCGTGCGTGGTCCAGCGCCTGGGTTTATCGATCTGATCCCAGGCAACATTACAATTTTGGGTGGTGTAAGGAAAGCTATGCGCATAGTGTATGTATATGGATTTAGATATAACAATTTAACAGTAAGTGTTCCACGTGCTCACACAGAAAGTGCATTAATGTATTGTGGATGGCATTATAGCAGAGACACACTTATAATTACGTGTAGATATATATTTTGTTTTAATTAAACCATTATAGTTAAGGTCTTATAACAGAGCTGTTCTGGGGAATCTGACATTTCTTGGTATCTTTTACTCAATGCAATGGTGTAAGAGAAAACGGTCTGATAAATTGAAGAAAGTGAGTCCAATTTGTGGTTTAAAAAGGAAGAGAAAGTATAGTAATGAGTCCCTGGGCGGGTGAAGAATGTAATTAGTATATAACCCTGTAATTGCTTTTTTAGAGGTCATAAATTTTCTGCATAATTCTCTTTATTTATTGGGTACATTGGATGTATTCGCATTTAGCTTAAGGAAATGAAAGCAGTTTATGCCAACACAACGGGGCGGGAGAGTCTTTAAAATGCTTCAAGCAATTTTATTAGATCCATATGGCAGAAAATGTTGCATCGTGAAGATATGCTGTACACTTGATAATTTAATTAAAATAAGTTTTAGTGTAGATGTGTAGTGGTGCAAGAAAGTAATGAAGATTTTGGGAAAATGATAATGACAATAATAATGCTATCAATTTGAAAACCTGAGATACCCGGAACTCATTCTTAGATTTAGACTGACGAGTAAGTAGTGCTTATGTTCCCAACTAAACTAAATTATAAAACTTGAGTTCCTGAAAGCAAAACTCCACATCCTAGGAAATTTTCACCCTAAAGCTCACATCCATAGATTGGAAGAGGAAAGAGATAATATCTGTATACTCGTCAATCTGGTTGATAAAAAAGCATCATTATTGGCAATATTTCGTTCGTTGATAGGACAGAAAACGAAGCTATTGGAAACTTACGACTTTTGAGAGCGATTTCCCCGGCCCATGGCCGACATTTGTTTGGATGCGCAACATTAAAGGATTAGTCTAAATATTTTTCAAGTAAATATAACATGTTCAAATATACTTAAAAAATTTCATGCAAATATCTGGTGTGTTGATATTTTCACCTGTTTCTCAGATTTTCCAAGCTGGTATTGTAACTCCGAAATGAACTTGTATGAATGCGATGGTACTACACGGTCATCATGATCAGCTGTGAGAAGCAGAGTCGCCGGATACTGGACGGAGTCAGCTTCTGGGGTTTTTACATTATGGAGTGGGGAGTATAGCTTTAAATATTTGAAATGTTCTGGATCTTCGGAACTACCAAAATCAGAGACCCATCCATATCCGACTGTGAATTTGTGGAAACGAAGCATGTCCAAAACTCTGTAATTATAAATAAAACTCGTCTTGACTCTTGACAATTGACAATTACAACCTGTACAACCACAACCAGCTTATTATGAATGGACCTAGAAACTACATTTTTCATACCCAACTTGGATAATAGCTGCAGCAAATAAATCAGGCCGCTGGTTGATACAAGCTGCAATAAGAAGTCCTCCGTTGGATGCACCTTGAATACACAACTTTGAGGGATTAGTGTACTTGTTGTCAATTAAGTACTCCGCAGCTGCTTGAAAATCGTCGAAGCTTTGTTGCTTGTTTAATTGCGTCCCACTCTCGTACCAGCTATTTCCGTATTCTCTGCGATTTTAAATATGTTATATAGCATACAGTTATAACTAAACCTCTTTTAAAAGCTACTCTATTTTTGTTCAAGTTCTTTACAAAATAAAACTTACCCACCGCCTCTGATATTGGCTAGAGCAAAAACGCCATCAAACATTTCAAGCATGGCTATTCTTGGAGCAAAAAATGTCGGCATTGTAGCTACATTAAATCCACCGTACCCATAAAGTCGGCAAAAGTGTTTTCCCGTTAGTGGCAATCCCTTAAAATAAATTAAATAAACTTTAAAAATTCTAAACAATTTGTTTAACATTCAGGTTTAATTAATATTTTATTTACTCTACTTACCTTTCTATGTACTACAAACATTGGCACACTAGTTCCATCTTTGCTTTTGTAGAAAACTTGCTCCGTTTCAAACTGCGAGCCTTCAAAACCTGAATGAATGCAATCTCGAAAAAGCTGTAACGCACATCAGTCCAGTACCAAAAATGGGGGTTGTAATATATTTTATCGTTCATATTTAAAATTTAATGTTCATAAAAACTTCGTCATTTTTACCTCGGGTTGGAATTCTTGATTAGCAACATCCAATCGGAATATTTTGCCGGGTATGTCAAATGTTTCAAACTTATAAAACATTTCGGACAGAAAGCGTTTCCCCGTATGACCTGTGATGGCGCCGATTCCCAATTCTAACGTGTTTAAAATTGTACCATCGTCTAACTTCAGTAATCTCAGAAGATGCTTTACGTCTTTGATGTAACAAACCACTAATTTGTCGCTTGTAAAGGAAAACATACAATTTTTCAATGAATAAATATTGCACTATATATTGGCTCCCGTTTCCTTAAAACTGCTCATATGTACTTTACAAGAATTTCCTTACTTACTGCGCTACTCTCATTGCCCATTCCAGGACTTCATGTGGACCTTCCTCAACTATAGTTTTCCAATCAGATTCGTTGGGACTGTCCAAATCAACAGCTATTAACCTGTAATTGGGGGCGCTCTTGTTGGTAACCAAGTATAAAGTCTTCCCTACATTGGTGACATACTGGGATTTCAGAGTTTAAAATTTTAAATAATGGAGGTTGCAAACTGAAGTGTCAAATCAGTCAAACGAAGATTAAGTCATTTTAATCTAAATCGGTAAAACCAAATCCTATTTTGCTTACACTATAATCTGCTCCAAATTCGGAAATAATTGGTGTAAATGTCAGCTGACATTCAGTTCCTGGCTCGGGTTCCGTTGGTCCTGGTTTATTTAAATCAGTGTAAAGCACCAGATTATTTCGACAACTTTCCCATGGAAAGATGAGCAAGTAATCTCCGCAGTGTGAGACATAGCAGTTTCTGAATATAGAAAAGCCGCGGTTTCACAAAAAACAAATAAGACTAACTAAGATGAATTTAAAAAATGTATATATAAATAAATTGTTCTCAAAACTGTAAAATGTATTACATTCTCCATTTAGGATGCTCAGGGAATTCTATTATTAAAACATCATCAATCTGTGGGGTACCAAGCTTGTGGAAATATACACGTTGATATTCGTTGAGGGTTGTTCCTGTTCCATCAACCTTGCCTTCATGGTTTGAATAGCACTACTAAATAATAACTACATGTAAAAAAAAATTTCTTCCCAATTTAATTGCGACTGATATTACGGAATAATTCATACGGAATAGAATATGCCAACATTATCATGAGTCCAGGCTATGGTAGAGAATTTAACTTTTTCTAGCTTATCATCATAATCAGATCCCGTAGCTACGTTTTTAAAATGAATTGTGAGCCAGTCTGACCCACAGTTAGTTAATCCGTAGGCAAATGTTTCTCCATCTTCTGAAAACGCGTACGAATGAAGCGATATTTTTCCATCGTGGGACAAATCATTAGGATCGAGGAAAATTCCGGGCTGAGAATCTAAGGAGTTTTGCTTGTACAAAGCCCTGAAATCGTAAAAAAATATGTTTGGCACAAGCACTAAATAACACGAACAATTTTTTTACGATAATACACATAATGCTGTAATTATTTTACAACGCATGCTACATTTGATTTTGCAGTCCTGAATTCTTCAAAAAAAAGTAGCGCTCGCCAATTTTCAAAGGACATGAATACTTGGGATAGTTACTGAGTTTTTGCAAGTGTTCGTAAATATGCTGGCGGACGGGGCACTCTTCCAAATATGGGATTGTTACTTTATTTTGTGCACTCACAAAGGCTTTCACATCATTGGAGTCTATATCCTCCAGCCATCGGTACGGGTCCATGATCTGAAAATTATTAATTCGGTATGTAAGAGTCTGAGGCAAGATAGTTAGACAGTCTAGATCTAAGCATAAGCTGCAACAATGCTTATCTGGAATTTTCAAAGTTGTCTGCTATATATTTTATTCCGTGTTGGCAGAGGCAAAAACCCAAAAACCCTGGGTTTTTGTGTGGTTTTTGGGTATCAAATATTTTGGGTTTT
Organism: Spatulosminthurus flaviceps; assembly: GCA_034693705.1. Lineage (NCBI taxonomy): Eukaryota > Metazoa > Arthropoda > Collembola > Symphypleona > Sminthuridae > Spatulosminthurus > Spatulosminthurus flaviceps. The sequence continues at coordinate 4 of JAQFXU010006472.1, read as the reverse complement.
TGGG
>JAQFXU010006471.1:0-10215 GCA_034693705.1 Spatulosminthurus flaviceps | reverse complement strand
AAGACTGATCTTGCTGACCTCGGGACTGCCCATGTTAGCTGTCTTGTGCCGTTTTAACGAGATTTACATGCTGTGGTTACATACATACTCCTCATACAAACTCAATGAACTTCATTGATTTTCCTCTACCTCATTGTTAGACAATAGGTCCACTATCTTGTACCGCTTAATTCTTGGTATGCCTTGCATAACAAAGAACATTACCCCGCAATAGCAAATTAGTAGTTTTCGTTGTAACTCTACATTGAAAGTCTTACGATCCCAAGGGAATTATAATAATTCAATTAATTACTATGCGCATGAAGTTTACCTATGATTACTACACATAGCATTCCTCACATTACTTTTACTTTACACACATACACTCACATTTCTGTGTGAATAACAAATGTTCACAAGTCATGTACTGATGTACTTCCCTTTAGCGCTGTTAACATACTCTGTCTGTCTAAAAGAAGATAAACCCCGACATGATTAACTCAGTCAGGCTTTTAACAGTGAAGATGGGATGTAGATTACACTTGGGTTGTAGGGCCAGCTAAATTACCATGATTGTGTCTGCTCATAAGACTTACAATCAATTTAACAAACGTGAAAGTAATCAAACATGGTCAAATAAAATGCTTGCGAAAATGACTCTTTGTTAATCTTCATCTTGTTCTACGTTACTCAACCGAGCACTGGCATAGCTATGCTTCATTGATATTGTATTTTATGAAGATCGAAAAAAAGCAAGCAATTAAGTTTACATTGCTACTACTTCCAAGTTCCAAGGCACAAATACCTATGCAATCGAAGGTGAACTTGCTACAAAAAAGTAATACTAAAGGTATGGCTCAGAGTAACATTTCATGCTGATACATGTGCAAATGTCTTTTTTTTTTACTTGTATTCTTAAGTTTCAAATGGCTCAATAATTGAATAAAATTTCATACTAGATTTTTGCTTACGTGCACAAAACTGCGTATGTAGTTACGTGTGAAAATGCGGCAGTAAGGGATAATTTACTTGTACTTACTTTCCGTCAACTCCTTTTCCTTTCGAACCTTTGTCTCCTTAATGAATGTATTAACGTATAATATAATAAGGTTATTACTTATGCTCATAAAAATGCTATGCATAAAGTACACGTACTTGAAACTATTTGGGGTTTGGGTCAGTGTCTTGCGTGAGTGAAATAATTAAAATACAATGTTACAAGGTATCACATCTTTTGTATAATTTTAAAAATGTATTTCTATTGTTGAAATTGTAACAGGATAAAAATTTGTATTTTTTTCTTCCAGCCCAGCCGCAAGAATTTTCAACCCAAGACGTAAAATATGAGTAATAAATACTAAAAGCAGAATTTAAAAAACAAAACTCCGGACCTATCCCACAGATTTTGTTTATCTGTACGTGGGATTATTGCATAATGTACATGATGCTTATATGGTATTGTATTGGTCATCAAGTAGAAACCGAAAAATATGGAAAAAATCGTATCCTCAAAACAAGTTTTATTCCCAAAGCTTTTTTTATCACATTTTTTTGCCCTTAATTAACCCCACGGATCCTATGATAGCGATTCATGTGAGGATTGCTTACCACAAAGGAATCGTAAAGTTAGTTGTTTATTCATGTTTCCGCCTCGATGGACTGTTGTTTGTTGACGTTGGTGTTTATATATATGTAAGGTTATAATTATTATTTCTATGTGGAGATGCTGGTTATATGATGTTATATCACGAAAATTTGCTCATCATACCCCAAATGCTGCTACCTCTTAATTTTCCTTGTACTTTTAGTTGTCTGTAGAAGTTGTAGGGCCGTGGAAGTGCAAAGTGCAAGAGCCTTTATAGCTCATGCAGTCCACTTGTCCACTTAGGCATTAGTTTAAAAATTTGGTTTCTTCAGTTCTCACGCTCTGGTTTTCCCAGTTTATATAAAACTGTTTTCCTCAACTCTGACTTAATTCTAATCTCATATTTATTCATGAACCATCCTGGCTTCTCAGAGGCGTGATTCTTAATTCATTCATTCCTTTGTTATTTCTCATTCCGGCTTTTTGTACACACACAGAAAGGTATTGGAGTGAAGGAAGGAGGAACGTTTGTTTACAGTGAGTGTGTTCTTTCTTGTGCCTGTGTGAAACTGAAAGTAAACAAAATGCGGAATCATTTTCTTTTAGTTTGCTTGTTATTTTTCACACAAAACGTTTGTCAAAGTTTAGCAAGAAATATTGGCGAGGCGCCGGAATTATCCGTGATTAGAACTTTTATTGACGTCACTAATAATAACACAAGTCAAGAGGATCCTTTGGAAGTGTCAATTCTAAGATCGTTCTTGCCCAAGAATGCAACCAGAAAAGCTAATTTTTCGGATCCTACATTCAAAAAGGCTTTTAGTTACGTGAGACATGCTCCCATCTTCCAGCACTTCAGTAATGATGTACGTTTTTAATTGGTTCAATAATAATAATTGTCAACATTTATTTTGATGTATTTTCGTCCTGCCTGTGTTCAACGAATTTTTTGTTTTTTAGGATCTTTATAACTTAGTCTATGAGATAGACAATTGGGAGGTTCCGGAGAGTCTTCAACTCAAATTCCCATACTATCACGCTGGATATGACTACGACAACAGACCAAGTAAAGAGTGCTTTTTAAAGAAAGAAATATTATTAATCGTTTTTAATTTTTCCAATCATTTCTTATCACCACTTATTATATGTACATTCCAGTTTGGGTGACAGAAGCCGGTAAGTACAGATTAAGGCACGTTACGGAAGGAGGATTGGATAAAATTGCACAGCTTGAGAAATACATTTTGAAAGCTGCTCTACGCATTATGAAAAGGTAAAGTCCAAAATGTTATTTAAGTTTTTCAAATTATAATAATATTTCCTTGACATGTTGACATTGACGGACATTAATATTAATGGGTTTGGCTAAAAAAACTGTAAAAACACAATTTTTGTTTAATTTCTATGTAGCATGCAAGAAAAGGATACCCCAGAGAAGGAAATCCGTGAATGCGTTTTTGTCATTGATTTGGATGGGCTAGACATTCAACAATTTATGCATGTGCCAAGTAAGTTTGGAAAGCAAAAGTATTATTGAAAAGACAAGATCCTCCTGAAATTTTCACAATAATTCATGACCTATACTGATAACTTTGTTTACAGCAATCAGCCTCGGCCAAAGGTTGACCAAAGATTACCGTGAAATCCTAGTGGATGTCATTGGGTCAGTCCTTGTAATCAATGGTGAGTATTGAGAGCATTAATTTTGCTTGCCAACTTAAAACTTAATGCTTATAGTAAACATTTTTTACTTTAGTAATTTTTTTAATAGGTATAATGGATTTATAATATTACAAATAGTAATATAATTAAAGATAAGGAAGTTTAAGAATAACAATAAATTATTTATTTGTTGTTACATTTTTTGTAGCAAATTACGTCGGGGAAGTCGGAATCAACATGATTCGTCCTTTGCTGGGGAATATGTTGGAGAAAATTGAAATTTACGGAACCAATAAAAATAAATGGGTACCCGTCATTCGTCGAATGCTTCCTTTGAATGCTATTCCAAAATGGTATGGTGGAAGTGAAAAATTCAAACCAGTGAAAGTTTATGGCTAGTTATAACATAAAGTAATTAATTTCCAGTCTTCCACAGAAAGTCAAAACCTGGTTGCTTCATTCCTATATGTATATATGTAAATTGTACAATATGTAAATACATACATATACTTACCAATGCTGTTCAATTACTCGATTACCATTTTTTAAAGACATATTTGTGATATTTATGGATTATAAAAAAAGTAAAGTTCCATTATTGCACAACAATAATAATTGTAACGAAAATCAATTTGAAGTGTCTTATATTATGTACACCTTGTAACTTGAAGCTTTTATTAGCGTGACATAATCTCTCTCTGCTGTCAACATTCTACATATACATACGTATACATACAAAAGTACTCCACCATTTGCATTTGCACCCTGTACCTTTTCGTGCCTACAAAATAATTTCCTCACCTTGGATACATCTTGTATGTTACCTGTACAGCATTATTGCCTCACGGTCACGGATTGTGTAGAGTGTACACATTGTTACGTTCCCTTTCCTTATGGACATCCACATGCAGGTTCTCATCATCTCATTTGTCATTTAGTGAAATTCAACGTTCCTTTTTTCACATTGTATTATAGTGTCCGTGTCTGACTGACCACGCTCTACTTTATCTTTTCCTCTCTAGTTGAACAGGACCTTGTACATTAAGGGCCCTTTGAGCAAAAAATATTTTATTTAACGTCGATTATGCAATAGAAAAGAGAGAAAATTATTATTTTTTATAGTTGCATATCCTTTAATGCTTACGCAGTAATCTTTTAACTATTGGAAAAAATCTCTTTTTATGAACCAATACTACGATCCATGGATCATACCATGTATATCAAACCATGTAGGTTGATTATAATGATAATAATTAATATAAAAAATTAATAGGAAAAACAATTATTATTTTTTCAAGACCTTCAAAAAAGAGGTTTACAAGAGATTTTAGCACGTCACTTTCAAATATCTAATGAATGACAAGTGCAGTTTTGTTTGTCTTAGCTCTCTATAGACTTGGCTAATTCTGCATGCGAATAAATGATAATGATGCATTGTGTAGACTTTTCCTTATACATAACCAGTTAACATATGGAGATGACACTGGGCTCAATTCATTTGAGAGATGAGCTGCATTGTAATTTGTAGGTTTCACACATACTAGCTATCACCACAGCACAGAGCACAGCATTGTCACAATTTTAGATTCCTGATGGGAATTCACCTTGGAGTTGATAGCAGATGAATCTGAAAGCATGGGAAGGATTAGGAGTCCCTAAGCGTGTATATAGAGTGGACGTTCCTTACGCAATGTATTCATCATTTATGATCAACCGAAGTCGTTAGAACTTATTTTCCTTCTTGATTTTCTTCCAAGTCGGACAAACGTTTGTGCAGTATATAGTTTTAGTTTCTTTGGTTTTTTTTAAAATGAATAAAATTCTTGTATTGTTTTGGATAGGAATTTTGCAATTATTCCCATGTCCATTTATAGTAATTGTTACTGCAGAAGTGAAATCTAAAGACGTGAAGAATGGTATTGTATTAAATATCATAAATACAACTGCTCCGTCCCAAATTGAACAAAATAATGTAAAGAATTTTACATTATCGCCTCAACTATTGGATAATGGCTACAACTTCCTTAAGAGATCATCTGCTTTTGAAGACTACTCCAAGGAGGTAAATAATATGTGGAAATTAAATAAATTTGCTGGTTGTAATTTGTGGGGTTATTATATTGTCTGTACCGTTATTGTGTACATTTGTGTTGACTGACCATTTATTTATTTTGCATTAACCCAGGAAATATTTGCCATTCTTCAAGAATTAGAGTCATGGGAAGCACCTGAATATTACCAGAGGAAGTTTCCTTATTACCAGTCCGGATTTGATTACGATGACAGGCCGAGTGAGACAAATTCAATTGTATTTAGAATTTTTGTCATGTTTTACTATTCATGTCCTCCTGAGTGAACCATAATGATAATGCCGGGGGTGTATATGTTTATATAGGACTAAGATTTTTATAATTTTAAAGTTTGGATTTCCGAGCTGGGCAAGTACAATATGCGAGGTGTGGTTGAAAAAGGTCCTGAAGCTTTAGCAATATTTGACAAGTATGTATTACAGGCAGCATTTAATGTTCTAAAGAGGTATGTAAGTGTGAGAACAATTTTTTAAAAACATTATTTATTATGTTATATTATGTTACCATCGCAAAATTCTTTCAAATCAGAGTGGGAATTTAATTTCGATTTTTTTCTGCCTCCTCCACTTATTTCCATACTACAGCATTCATGAACGCAATAACCCGGAGAGAGAAGTGACAGAAGTGGTGTTCCTCATTGACTACGATGGTCTTGATATGTACCAATTAACGCATATACCAAGTAGGTGGAGCTTCTATATAATTTCCCAATTATCACCATCATACTAAGCGTGTGGTAAATAAGAATTTGTGCATGACTGATCATTTTAATTATTATTTATAGCTGTGACGTATGCGTTGAGAATAGCAAGAATTTACTCTGAACTTCTACAAGTTGCTCTCGGCCGGTGCATAATTGTGAATGGTGAGTCTCATGCGGCTCTAAATATTATATATACGAAAATTATTTAAAATTTAAACATAAAATCAATGATTTTTTTCTGCACATCGTGATTGTTTAGCTAATTATGTGGGGGAACTTGCCGTAAATTTGCTTCGGCCCATCCTTGGCGGAATTCTGGAAAGGGTTGAAGTGTACGGTACGAATAAATCCAAATGGATGCCAGTGTTGTTAAAAGCTTTCCCTAAAAGTACACTTCCAAGTTGGTATGGTGGCAATGAGGATTTTACACCCGTTAAAATTTTCGGGTAGAAAGTGTTCAAATTAGTATATCGTTTACCTATCGGGTATCGTTTGTAAATTGTATGGACTTCATTTTTGCCAGTTACATACTTCTGAATTGTTTAAGAATAATTATTGTATATATTTATATGTTTTCCTGATTTGGAGTTACCATGCATAATTTAGCTTTTATCGGTACATAAAAAATTAATCGTTATTAATGTATCTGAAGGGTCTACATTTTTGTAATAAATCCACGAATTTTTTATACTACATGATAGGGAAAGCTTTATTAATTAAATAGATGTATTGGTTTGTTTGTAGTGCCGCGTATAAATGATTTGTCAAAGTTATGTTTCCATTTAAATGACAATATTTTAACTGGCACTGGGCACCATAGCCTCAATCGGAAAAATATTGAGGAAAAGCAACAAAATGACATTTTTGTAGTTTCCATATGTATTGCAACTGCTACATTACACCAACAATCCGACACATGTCAATGCAACTGCAAATAATGATGGGAATAACCTTCAACGCCAAGTTAGCCGCCAATTCACTTGTCTGTGTGAGAACGTCAGCATTACTGTGTTTTCCTGCAGTTGTACAGGTTGTTTTTTTTTATCTGACAATGAACTGGTTATGACTTCCCGTTTTTTACCTTTTCAATTGAAATGTAGTGGAAAATCACTTTTTGATTGACAAAATAAACATCTAAAGAGATCTACGCGATTGCATGACGAATACTGCAGTGGCTGCATGACGAATGATTGCGGGGGCTAGAGCAATGGGAGAAGCTCCGTGAAATTCAATTATCAAGGTAGATTGTACATTCATGTTGTTATTTTTGACACGTCAGAAATTTTGGAATTTTTTAATAAAACTGTGAGTGTTGCTTGAGGACATGAGATGTCTTCATGTTGTTGATTCTTATGGTTCGAAGAAAAAGTAAAACGAAAAATTTGAAAAACCATGGGATGAGTTTTACAGAGTGTAGTTTAGCTCCATGACGTGAGATGAAGATTTTCATTGACAAACTGTCCGAATTTCGGACTCCGAAATACCAGGCTAATTGGCCTCGACTGGAAATTACGCATTTATAATGGCCCCTCTTTAATAGACTCCCAGAAAGGTATCATGACATTTTTGTTCCCAGAAAAAAAACGGTTTTCTTCAGCGAGCCAGAGCGATGGGACACCCGTCGTAAAAATCAATTTTCAATGTAGACAAGTGTAAAGGTTTTAAGTTTTTGAAATTTCAAAATTTCGAAAAATAATGACACACTAAGAAAAATATTAAAGCATTTTGACAATAAAATTTGTCAAAACCAACACCATAAAAAATTTTCCTAAAGGAATGGATACGTTTGAAATTGTCGAATGTTTGTGGTATGAAATACTTGAATGCACCCAAACTTACGTGTAGTGCGTTTTTACCTGCATAACCCCATTAACCCCAACTCACTTTCCTGAAACGTGTGTGATCATCTTAATCTCTACTAACATATAGAACCAGTTCCTGTTCCTATCAATTCACATCCATCGCATCGCTCTTAACATGTAACCCGGTGAATCGGGTGGAGTCAGGATTGTTTTAAATAAATAAAATTCTTAGTGTTTTGGATAGGAATTCCTTACGCACAACGCCATGTATTCTTCATCATTTACATTTACGATCAACCGAGGTCGTTAGAACTTATTTTACTTCTTGATTTTCTTCCAAGTCGGACAAACGTTTGTGCAGTAGTTGAGTTACTTTGATATTTTATAGTATGAATAAAATTCTTGCAATGTTTTGGATAGGAATTTTGCAATTATTCCTATTTCCATGTATAGTAATTGTTACTACAGCAGAAGTGAAATCCACAGACGCGAATAATGGTACTGTATTGAATATAATAAATACAACTGCTGCGTCCGAAATTGATCAAAATAGTGAAAAGAATTTCACCTTGTCTCCTCAACTATTGGACATGGGGTATAACTTTCTGAAGAGATCGTCTGCTTTCGAACATTACTCCAAAGAGGTAACGATATTGAAATAGTTCGTTTTTAATTCGAGGTTATTGTCTGTATATAATTTGTGTGTGTGTATTGATTGATAATTCATTTATTTTGTATTATCCCAGGAAATATATGCCATTATTCAAGAATTAGAGTCATGGGAAGCACCTGAATATTACCAGAGGAAGTTTCCTTATTACCAGTCCGGATTTGACTACGATGACAGGCCGAGTCAGACAAAAATTGCATTTATTATTTTGATCATGTATTCTTCAGGTCCTCCAGGTCAACAATGTTGATACGGTCCGGTAAATGTTCATTGAAGTCTAATAATGTTATAATTTTAAAGTTTGGATTTCCGAGCTGGGCAAGTACGATATGCGAGGTGTGGTTGAAAAAGGTCCTGAAGCTTTAGCAATATTTGACAAGTACGTATTGCAAGCAGGATTGAATATTTTAAAGAGGTATGTAAGTGTGAGAATCATTGTTTCAACCATTAAATTAATTACTCCGAAACTATAAAGATGAATTTAAAGTTTTTCATCTGGCTTTTCTACTATACAGTATTCATGAGCATAACAGCCCGGAGAGGGAAGTGACAGGTGTGGTGTTCCTCATTGATTACGACGGACTTGATACGTACCAAATAACGCATTTACCAAGTAAGTGGATCTTCTAAATTGATTAATAATAACATAATTTACTATCACTATCATACAAAATTAACATTCTACTAATCACGTAGATAAACAAAAACTAATTGTGTGTTATTGGGAATTTTGATTACTATTTATAGCTGTGACATACGCGTTAAGAATTGCCAGAATTTACGCTGACATAATGAAAGTTTTTCTCGACCGGTGCATAATTATCAACGGTGAGTTGCAAATATTCATTAAAAATTATTAAAAATTTTAACATAAAATCAATGATGATTTACTACTTCTTTACTTTGTGATTGTATAGCCAATTTCGTGGGGGAACTTGCTGTGAATTTCCTTAGGCCCATCCTCGGCGGAGTTTTGGAAAGGGTTGAAGTGTACGGAACGAATAAGTCCAGATGGGTACCGGTGTTGTTAAAAGCTTTACCTAAAAGTGCACTTCCAAGTTGGTATGGTGGCAATGTGGATTTTACACCCGTTAAAATTTTCGGGTAGGAAGTGTTCAAGTTAGGGCGTGATTTACCTCTATCGTGCATCGTTTGTAAATTTTTTGGATTTCATTTTGCCTTAAGCCTTAATTCTTTAAGAACATGGATATTTTCCGGATTTGGAGTTACCATATTGTTGCTGTTATTGGTATATAAAAATCATGTAATCGTTTTTAATATACATACTTGAAGGGTCTGTGTTTTTGTAATAAATCCATGAAGTTTTTATACTACGTGGTAAGGAAAGCTCTTTACATGGCAAGGAATGTTGTTTTTTATTAATTATATAACTGTACTGTTTTTTAGTGCCGCATACAAATATAATTGTCTACGTTTAGCTTTCCTTTTAAATGAAGATATTTTAATTGGCACGCGGCACGATTACCTCAGTCCACAATGGACTTTTTCCCCTTGTGGTTCAGTTCATTTCTGACCAAATTCGAAGCGCATTATTAAAAATAGGGAAAATAATTTTTTATAGCATAATTACCATCTACATCGTTTTTGAAAATTTTTGCCTCCCTATGTTTACCATAGGGGCTATGGACGGGCTCTAAGTGCAATTGCTCCCAATGTATTTCAACGTCGGACAATCTTTCTTTGAAGCTCCTGAGTTAAAAAGT
>JAQFXU010006470.1:0-10217 GCA_034693705.1 Spatulosminthurus flaviceps | reverse complement strand
GCGGTCGCCATCTTACAATCCCTAATCGTCGACACCTCACCACTCCCTCAGTCCCTCACACTGAAGCGTTGTTTCCGTGTAGATTTAATTTTATCCTCGGATCGTTGCTTTCTGAGTATTTACATTTTATATTATAGTTTGCAAATTGTAAAGTAGTACTTAGTACTTCCTGCATGGATAATTCTCACAGTTTTATCTTCTGTCGAAATTTACGTGGTAGCTGAGCTGATGTTGAAGTATCATTACCGGTGACGTCGGCGAAATTTTGAAAAAGGTAATAATGCCAAAATTATTAAATAAATATAGTATTTACTGATGATAGACTGATATAAGATAGACAGCTTTGTATTTTATTTTCGCTTTCCGGTTAACGTTAAGTATGTTGTGACGCCAGCAGTTTACCTTTATTACCAGTAATCTCACTAAGCTATGACCATGATTAAAAATCAAGCGTTTATCAATTACTAGAATTTACTGAGAGTCAAACGCGTTCAGTTACAAATGTAATTACGAGGGATTCGGAGGGATACAAATAATCCTAAGGTGGTATTATACCAATGTATTTTGTTGAGCTGTTCGGATCTATTAGACTATAAAATTATTACTTTTACGGCAGGTTAGTTTGCGTATATTAGTCAAAACAGTTTTTCATGAAGAACTAATTAACACACATAATCTAAAATGGGATCAGTATCAGTAGAATGCTAATATGATATCTATGTACACACCTATGTATATATATACCGTGCTCATAATATATTGCTACTCTTGAAAATACTGGCGAAGCGTATCTGCAGAGCCTTCTTTTAACTCGATTGTTCTGTTCAAGCGATGATAAACGTAACCAACGCAACGTAAGAAGCAAATGATACATAATTCCCGAACCAGGCGATGACAAAATCAAAACCTCACGAGTTACACCTGTACCACATGACCTCATACATTCGTATTTTCGTAAGAGATCGTGTGGTGAAACAATATTTCAATATTTGTGGACTGTCAGGTCAGGGGTGGTGAGCAGTAAACTGAATCGGATGCGGAACTGCATTGGACAGGGAAAACATGATCATATTTACTGAATAGCAGCGCAGGGTTACCACGTTTCACTTAACTGCACTATTTTATTGACATAATATTTACAAAACGCAACTTCGTAAACAAAACTATTTTTAAATGGTAGTACAAAAAGAATGTAGCATTTCCGCATATTGACGCAACAACTACATGGAAATGTGCTATGATAAATCATCATCTTGTTGCAATGACTTCAAGCAACACACAGCTTGTGAACAATGTTTCCTCCCAGTTTTATCGGACAGATTGTACAGCCCCAGTAAAAGTGTAGAACTTATCTCTTCATGTAGTAAGTTCATAAGCCTGGTTATCTATATTACAAAACATTACCGAAATCATTGCGAAGAACTAATGATGAACAAAATATGATTATAAGTGTGCAAGTATACAACGATCCTAATAATAACAATAGCTATACTGGCCGTCAGAAAGCAAAAGCCTAAAATCGCGTGATGAAACATACCAATTTATTTGATGTAGAATGAAGCAAGGAAAGATCGGGAGATTTCGCACACATCTGCTGCAAAAATCTGAGGATGAATACAACCTGAGGACTTGATTCATACTTGTTGCACACAATATTTTCAAACTCATCGTAAAGATCTTTCAGAAGGATATCTAAAGAAACTCCAGCAGTAATCTGAAATTGATGTTATAATTATCTTTTTTTTACCAACGCTTATGCCTTTGGAGATATGACATGGTCATGTCATGAGTCAATTATTGTTACACGCCATGCATTATTACCTCAGATTTACCACCAGGAGTTGAAATAAATATTTTCCGCCTCTTCGCGGAGGGCTCAGCCTCATCAATGTCCATTGGCTCTGATTTTATCTTTGCACTACTTTTCCCGTGTAAATAATATGATAAAATGCAATCCACAGAGAGAGTTACAAGAGCCATTAACTGCGGTTCTACAAAATGTTGACTGCTGCAACCCATCGAAATAATCGTTAGTCATTAAAAATGTTTACACCGAAGCTACATTACAATAGCCCAAAAAGCCTCAACAATGCTTAGGTATGCTGGTTACCCAAAAGAAAATCGCAAAACAGATGGTAAAACATTAGCGATGAGTGTTTCAGTACAATTTTTGAGATCCATTTGCAGCACTCCGTAAGAACTATCGCACCACTGCATTAAGTTTAGGGTGTACTGAAGTTGAAACATTTCCTGCACAAAAAAGTACAAACGGATTATTACAATATGATAATTAAGTACCCATGAACTTCCAGTTTCCAAAAACACATAAAATAGTCACAACGAACTTACGTGAATTATAAACTGAATAAAATGCGCATGTCCACTCATTTCCATCAGATTCTTTAAATTTAAGGTGGTTTCCATATCCACTAGTCCTCGCGATGCCATTGACTTCCAGCAGCCCTCTAACAACTCCGATGCAGGTTTACTCTCGGTAATGCTGGAAATCAGTGTAGGGTAGGCCAAAAGTATTTAAAACAATTCGTTACATCTTAAAAGTTTGCTAGAAACAACTGACTAACCACCAATTCTGTGAGGACTTCGTTGTTGCTGGGTGAATACATTTCATCATTTTTGATATAATTCCTGACATCATTGCGCATCTAGGAAAGCAAAGTAACTTCTTAAAATCGAAACCAGAATGAATTTATGGTAAAATCTTGTAGAAAGAAAAAAAGCATTGCTCTCACCGTTCTTTAAAATACTCTTGGCTTTCCTCTGCTATTACAGGGTTCTTAAAATGATCCAAAATGTATCGAGCTTTTCCGCATTGCTCTTCCGGCATCACCTGTTTTAAAAAGGGTGCTTCAGTTACAATGCTTAATAGGAAGCAAATATATGCATCTAATAATACATATTTAGAAGCAGCATAATATATCTAATCCCGACTTTACCTGGATGTAAGCACATAACCAAGCAGATATACACACGGGGAGTGCACAGATCCTCGATCTAAAAACGTCTAGAATTTTTTTAACGTCAGTAAAATTTACAGCTCCGTTTTCCCAAGCCAGAAGAAGGTTCTGAACAACACCGACAGCATTCGTGCATACCTCGTGCCAGAAAACCAAACTACCAAAATAAATAAATACTGACATTAGATTAGGGTAATTTCCTTGCCCCATGCACACTGAACACTTTCAACTATAAATAACACAGCACCAACCTTGTTTTCAACTCCGTATCTCCTTGCAGATACTGATTTAAAAGAACATCAACTTTGCTTTGATCACAACGGGCGATAATTCCATCAGGATTTTTTGCGGTGTTTTCTTCGACCATGCAACTTTGGTACCATTCTTCGAAGAAACAATCTGGTTCATTCGTTTCTAAAGACTAATATTTCCACAAAATAAAAATGCGGTACGATATGACTGAAATATTTTAATTTTTAATTGTCGCTGCCAAACATAGAATTGGCGGTTTGTATTTGCGGTAAGAAATGCGATATTGGAGAATAACAAAATTAATCGGTATATACCTGACCACCATAAGTTTGGACGGTATGGCAGAGCATGAGAAATGATATGTCAAAAATCATAGCCCTAGATGTTGAAGCTTTGGTACCTTCTCCATTAACCTGCCGGCTAAATTGATTCAATTTTATCAATCTGGAGGTAACCTGTTGCAACGCTCCCGTTGTGGAAGCGGCAGCAAGTATGAGTTCGAAGTTTTTTCCCAGCATGTCACACATAACACCTAAAATTGCGTCCTGTGACAAATTTGAGAAATTATCATTGCCGCTTATGTATTTACAGTCGACGAGATTCGTGACAATAATAATTCTCCGTCAGGACCACTCATATAATTACCATAGCGATCTACTCAGTTCTTGCTTTACTATTAGCTAATTAATTAATTAATTATTAGGTAATAGTATTCGTGGTCCTTAGGAGAATTATAACTGAACAATTGCCTTGTCCAATTACTAATTATTGCTAGAAACACGATAAATCGATTATAATTTGAAGAATGAAATACCTGATTTTTCATAAAGTCTCCATCAAATGTTTTTAATACAGAAGCCAAAGTGGATTCAGCTTTTAAAATCAAAACGGCATTACTAGAGTTAGATTTTGGAGTCAAAGTTGGGGATCCTTTTCTATAAAATAGCGATGAGTTAGATAATTTTTTGAACGAATAAAATAATTATGTGGTAAGTCGTAGTCAATGAATTACTTTGAAATCAGTGCGATCTTTTGTCCATCAGTAATCAGGCCTATCTTATGAAGACTTGTCAGCAAGAGATCTAAAGCACTGCAATGCAACTTAGCATCCACAATTTCCAAAACCGATTCATTTTTTATAAATAGGTTTAAACCGTCCACTAATTCGTCACCACCTGGGAAAATAATAACGTTTAAAATTGTATCAAAACAAATTGTAGACTGTTGTAAATAGATCTTTTTAAATCGCGAGTTTTATTTTTACCATTTAAGCGATCTCTCAAAGCACGAAATATAGCTGGTAACTGGAGGAATGTGAAACCAATGAATTTTAACTCTTGCTCCTTTCCCACTGCATCCACCAACCCAAGCATAGAGGAATGAGAAATTTCGCAATATAGTTCAGATTCTTTCAAATTCTGGAAAACACATTTATCTCATTAGAACCATTAATGTTCATCGGCAAAACCACTACGAATTTCGCAACATTTTACCTTCAACTGCTTAACAATAAGAAGATCTGTAACAATTGTGTGTATGTCTTTCGACGAGCGGAGAAGAGCCGCTGACATTAAAATGGCATGAATGGACCCATTTATGGGCATCATCTGCAATCCATCCATTGATTCGGTCATGACAGTACTACCTTTGTTTATGTTTTCTTCCCGAAAATTTTTCAGCTGATCTATATGTCTAGAATAAAAGCATCGAACTTTCAAGCAAAACCATCCATGCAAAGCTTCGTCGAGGTGTATACTCTGTCATAAACATTTCGTACACTTACAACAAAACTTTGGCAATATCTTCTGCATTACTTCCACCCGCAAACTTGGCTACTTCCGCACACATCCGTTTGATCTTGTCGTAGGAATCTACAAGTGCGTCATTCAAGGGTCGAATATGTCGAATACATTAAAATGATTAAAAATGCATTAAGAACTAATTTTTATGAAAACCAACCTTGATCTTCTACAATAGCGATGTGTAGCAGCGCCCGGAGGTAGGGATCTCCGAAGAAATATTCTATCAGTTTTCTGCATTTTGTCACTATCTTAGAGTCCTCCTCCTCAACTGGTTCTTCTGAGGCAGCCAAATCAGATAAATTTTCTAAAGATGAGTACATGCAGGCAAGTAGCCAATGAATAACTGCTTCTATCGAAACGGCAAGCTGCAGACACTCTTCAGCGTCTTCGTGGTCACTTACAATCAATCGCTCCTATACGCAAAAAGACAAAGCTTTGATAATAATTTGCTGCTCGATCCTTTTCAAAATAATCTCCTCCAAATTAAACCTTTCATTAATATCTACATATCACCACTACAGTATTCATTCATATTTCATCTCCAGCCACTAAACATACCTTAATATTATCAATCAGGTCCAGCAGACTCCCTACACAGAATGGTTTGTGATATCCGTCATACATACTTATACTCTTCAATACGGCAGCTGAAGAAATTATCTACATGAATTAGGAAATAAGAAATAAACTCAGTGATATCCAATTCCTTTTGAATTTAGAACCCATAATCTCCGCCTAATTTCGTCAGTAAATGTACCATCCCTCCTCCGTCCTACATACCTGCGAGTAAAATGAGTGAAGTAAATACGAAAGAACCAACGAATTAGGACCAGGACCAGTAAGTGCCTGCTGAAGTAAACTATCCGCGATGAAAGATGCATCCGCGTCGTTTTCCATGAGCTAAAATCGTACAAAATCATTTCAAATATCTGAGATTTGCCATCATAAACATCTCTTTGCACTTCAGTTCAAAATTTTCAAATATCACTTCACCCATCATTCATTACAAAAATTAATATCCGTACATACCGATCTAACATGAATTCCCCACTGTACATCCGTCCATCGTTCTCTCCATGCCTTGATTATAATATTCTTCGTTCTAGATTCCCTCGACACTGGAATTTTCGGCTGTTCCGTTGAGCTTACTCCAAACAAGACCATCTTAACCGCCTCTCAATATTAAATACCTGTAGAAGCCAATTAGGAAATTGTGCCCTTATTATTTAATAACAATAACATTCCTCAACCCTATCCTGTCAATCTGTCTCTATAAAGTATGCAATCCGTATTCCGTACCCATAAAATTAAAACAATAACAAATAATCCTTAATAAGTGAGAGACTAAAAAAATTAATTAAATCACTCCTTCTGGCTCTGGCAGCATTGTATTTAAATATACTTACCTTTTAGCGACGAGAATGGATTTATTTTGCTCGGTTCCGGTAAAAACTTCGGTTTGGTTTTGGTTTTGTTGGATGTGCCTCTTTCTTACTAAATAGTCTGCATTAAAAAAAAACTTTTTGGAAGAGTCAATTTTAAAGTTGGCGGCGTTGGTTAATCGTGTTTGTATATTTGTACCACTACGAAGTTCCGAACGTTGTGTCATCACTAACGACCAGAAGGGACTGGTTGGTTGTTCCAATGTTTTTAAATGGATAGGGAGCGAATTCAGAGGCTGGCTGCAGATGGCAATTGATGTAGCGGAGTAGTGAAAGCACGTTTTTAGTCCTCAATCGCGATCGTATACTCACAACAGCTGAATGTTGAATGTCTTGTATGGTGTGGTTGACGAAGGAACTTCTTCAGTTTCCTGGGAGTCCATTGGCTCAACTTGTAAGTTACATACTGACAGACATCACAGTGTTTAGTGTTAGTATCTCTCCAATATAGTTAAGAAGAGTACGTTTTTGTGTATTATGTGTGTGTGCGACAGAATTAATTCCTCGCAAGTCTCCATACTTTTAAGAAGGTCTTAACAGTTCCCGTGAATTTCAAGTATTTGTAGCCAGTATTTATTCCTAATTTATCCATTTTATTGTTTAATCTTGCAAAAAAGAAATTCTTGGTGGGTGCTAAAGTAATTATTCATAGAAATCAGTCTTTTTACAGCCTCAATCATTCGTCTTACATTAGTGTTAATGCTGATGGAGAAGAACAATGGCTGCAGTCATTCGTTCCTTCATAAATGGCTGTAACTTGGTCTAATTCACTGATGTCTACATATTTACTGGAGGATTTGTGAGAAGATTGAGGCTTCTGTTGAAATCCCTTATTGTTTTGTAATCATTCGAACGTATTTGTTGTTTTTAGGAGGAAATTGGTGGAGGCTGAAAAAGTGCAGAGGAGAGACGGTTTTACAAGTGAAAGAAATATTATACATTGTTGATACGTGTTGAAGGTTCTAGAAGTGAAAAATATTGTGAATTCAAAAAATATATAACTTCGGGTCTGAAGGATTTCGACCCCATGAGACATGTCGTCAGTCCATTTTGTCGTCCATCCTTTACCTGGATCGGATGAACAACTGGCGGAAAGGTGAGAGCAGTTCAGTTAGTTGTTTGTGGAACATTTATTTGCGTAGTACCTACCGTTCCTATTGCACGAGATGATGAGATATATGAATGCTAGTATTTGTGCGTTAGATTGCTCATGTATATGCGTAGTATTTGATAGATATGGGGTTTAATTTGAAAAAAATGATTATTGGGTTCGTTTCAGATTAAGGGAATTAGGAGAGAAAATCAATCGGTATGGGTTGAATGTACCCTCGGTATTATCATCACTCCGTGGGGGCCCAAGTGTCCGACAAGTTGCAGTAGGACCAGCACATATTGCAGTTCTTTTTGAAGATGGTCGAGTGGCTCGTCTTGCTTTTTCAGTTATTTCGGACAGACTAGACTTGAGTAGAAGTGATGCAGCTAAAGTGTAAGTTTTATAAGGAAGTTTTTCAATTGTTGTGCTGTTCTCTTGCTATGCCGGAGTATAGGATCAGTGGATGTTTTTATTAGCTAATAGTTGTCATAATGTTTACATTTATTATTATGTTTTAAAGTAGCTCAAGCAAGCCGTTTAGTAGTGGCTCCTCACGGCAGCAGCAACGTCAGAGAGGTAGAAGTAATCGGGCTATGGCCCTTCGGGGAGGCCGTGGTACCGGAGTTATTATGGCGTCTTCTCGACCAGTTGTTCCAGCTCAATATGTCCCAGAAGATCTAATAAACCAAGCACAAATGGTTTTACAAGGGAAATCTCGTAGCTTAATTATTCGCGAATTACAACGTACAAACTTGGATGTAAATTTGGCCGTGAACAATTTACTCTCTCGTGACGATGAAGAGGGGGAAGATGCTGACGATTCTCAGGATTCTTACGTGTCGGAGGATCTTATGTCGTTATTAGATAGTGGGATTGGTGGAGCCGCTGATCCGGTAATGCTTTCTGATGCAGTTGATGCTGTCTTTCCCGATGATATGTTCGCTTACTCGTCTTTAAGGAAGTAAGTATTTCATCATGTTATTTGTAACCGTTCAAGTCTCCCCCTTATTGGATTTAATTAATTTTCGGGTACATTATGGAAATTTCATAATTTATTATTAAAATTTTTAAGCCGGTCAGCAGCAGGTTCACGAACGTTAAGGCAGTCTGACCGCAGTGGAGCTAGTGGAGGTGTTGAATCCGGTGATCGTGATAGCTTTTCCAGATGGAGGGATCGTCAATATTTTGGACCAAGGAGATGGCTAGAAAATGCCCTAAGAGAACCTTGGAATAATAATTCCAATGATGGGACACCATCTGAAACAAATCGTGCGTCATCAAAGTCTGGCCAAACTCAAGCTGGGACCAGCTCGGGTTCGTCTAATCCTGCCACCCTGAACCAGAGTAGCCCTATCTGGTTATCCGATGAAATCGAGTATTGGCCAGATGGAACTCGAAATTTGAAATTCATAGCCATCGCAGCAATGCATAGTGAATTGGTAGCAGTTGGTGTGAATGGTTCCTTGTACCAATGGAAATGGGTGGAAGTTGAGCCGTACAAGCATCACGAAGTAAGGTTTCTTTCATTGCGGTAGTTATCCTCACTATTTACATAAAAGTATTGTTTGGAAGGTGTACTATGATAAATTTACATTTGTTGTGTGTTCCAGAACCCTTCTGTTTTCCACCCTCGCGTGATTTCTTTGGGGTTGACAAATGAGAAGGTTGTTTGTGTTTCTTCATCCTCCATCCGATGTTCTGTGGCTACCGAGTCAGGTAAAGTTGCCACGTGGGTTGACGAGTCAATAGCCCACGTTGCCTCTCGGTTGGAGCATAGCACTCAAGTGTTCCAAGATGCTTTCCAAAATCAGAAAGTAGTGCAGCTTATAGTTTGTAATTTATACACGTTAGCTCGAACGGAATCGAACTCTCTATATTGGTGGGGTGTTTTGCCGTACAATCAACGAAAGAAATTATGGGACAAGTATCGAACAAAGTCCAAAAAGCAGCATAAACCAGCTGGTAGTACAGGGACCACTCAGTCAACGAGTCAGAGTGGCGGTGTAAGTGCAGGCAGCAGCGGAAGTTTGGCAGATATTGCCACTGGCAGTCAAGTACTTATGCGTGTAGCACCAATGTATCAGTCAGGTTCAATAGGTTTCACGGTGTCAGGGGGAATTCCGAAAGTCGGTCAGTTGCTCAATTCCGCTTGGAATCTTACGGATAAGTGTCGGTTTAAAGTTCTGCCGGGACCTCCGCCAGCAGAGGTCAGAAAATTAGAACCACGATCCTCAGAAACCATGCCACCTCCCCCGTCACCTGCGAGCTCAACTTGTTCCGACACTACTATTCCATCTACGTCTCAAAAGCGAGTAAAGAAAAATCTCACCATGAGAGAAGGTCACGAAAAGAAAGATGAGGAAGAGTGGCAACTGAAAGATGTTATATTTGTGGAAGATTCCAAAAATTTTCCCATAGGAAAGGTTCTAAAAATTGATGGAGCCTACGCAGTTATCAAATTTCAACAAGGTGCCACGACAGCAGTTTCGAACAGTACTAATCAAGTAGGAAAAGAAAGTTCGAATGTGAAGGATGTAATCGTCAATAAAGACGGAAAAGAGGAAGACGTCGCTTCAATGCTACAAGATTGCCGATTGCTCCGACTTGATGAACTGCAGCTCGTAAAAAATGGAACACTCCCAAAAGCACCGGA
>JAQFXU010006469.1:0-10217 GCA_034693705.1 Spatulosminthurus flaviceps | reverse complement strand
ACCAAGCCTTCACTGTAATATCTAACATTATATATAGCTGTTAAATAAAATGCAACAATTCATTCATAAGGAAAATTACCACAAGAATGAATGTATGGTAATGTATATTGTAGAGTTACGCATATGACAACAGCAGAGTTTAAAGCAATTTGTCAACTACAACGTTTATCCATAGAAAAGCATGAAGCAGAGTTCAAAAGCAGAAGCAATTGCAAGTTGTTTCAATGAGCGAAAAAAATTAAAGGTAGGGAATTATTAAAGCCGAACAGTGATTTTTAATCGTGCCTTTTACATAATGTTCCTATTTTTGGAATGGTCCTCGTCCTCATGAAAACATTCTGGTCCTTTCAACGAGGGAAAAATAAAGCTAGAATTTGAGCACAGTGGTTTCAATTCACTTGAACCTGCCACCTAGCGTCCATTAGTATTACCAATATTCGGGAAGGATTCTAGGGTTGTCTGTCAGAGGCAGCATATTATAGCGGGCCGGACCTTTTAGCTTCTGTTAATATATTCTCGCGTGTATCTCATGTCACAGCCTTTAAGTAAGTGTAATAAAATACCTAGAAAAATAATTACTGTTTATTTCCGTCATTACAAAATTCTAATCAATTATAAAGCGATTTAGTGCTCCACCTGAATGAGTACAACGGAATTAGATTACGTGTACTTGTAAGTGAAGACATGCAATCACTGCGTAAACGTTTACTTCCACCGTTCTTGCCATACGAAATTGGAACTTGACTAACTCGGTTCGAATTCTAGACAGTTTGAAAATGTTGGTTGACTCAGGGAGTAATAATTACTTGTAATAATTATTATTGCTGACCTAAAACCATATGTTAGTATAGAAAAGTTCTATATATTCAAATGCTTGGAAAAATGCTCCTTTTTGACTGCTCCATACAATTTTACTTGACGATTGAAAGGAATGTGTTGATTCAGTATTAATAATAGTCAATGGATTTTTGACGTCATGGAAAATGTTTAGTCTGCATATGGAATTGGATGATATCCAAAGACGAACAAGTGATTTAATATAAGTATGGGATGGTTACAAACAACAATGACATTTAGCAAATCAAATCATAATAATACTCTCACCGGTTTAAAAAAAAGGCGAGCCCTGGGCACATCACCCAAATGACGTACACACACCATGGATTTTATATTTATATATATAAGAGGCTATTTTGGGGGAAGAGGCAATACCCACTTCTTGAAGAGCATTACCTATGGGAAAAATTTGTCTTGCATTATTTTAAATATAGGTAATTACCTGGGATTCACATGTAAATAAATATTATACGTACTCATAAAAGTAAATTTTTTTAACTAAAACAATTCAATTTTGCATGAAGTTTTTTGAGACATGAACATGACCAAATCACACGATTGTTAAATGAATAGCTGTCAATCGCTCGCATTCAGTTTACACGTGCGAGTTAAGTATATGTAGTATGTAATAATTGATGAGAGATTATAAAGACAATGAAAGCTCAAAGACTCATTCACATGTGGAAGCTTATAGAGAGAATACAAATTTGCTCAGCAAACTACATCCATTATTGTAGCCATATATGAACTGACTCTTCCATCAATTATTGTAATATGAGCTTGAATAGTTATTATTAAATTACCATTAGGAAATGAAACCCCTTTCAACAAAAAAAAACGTTCCGTTGTAAAATGCATAAATGGAAATATTTTTCAACATTACCATTGCAAATAGGGCATGAATTTTTCTCAAAAATTTTCCTTCTGAGTGTTGAGGCTTATTATCAAATTAATAATGGAAGCCAATGAAATCACACTCAATTTAAAGGGAACTGAATGAAGGTACAAGGATGTGAGAAAACTGTTAACTCTATAGCTATGATTAGACGTAACGTAAGTACATATGAGAATGAATGGTAATAATAATAATAATTATAAATTGTGTGTTCTTTGGTATAAGTGTACCGCAATATATAGCAATATTATGTAACAACACATATATAATATGTATGTATATGCCTCCACAACTACACCATTAATCAGCTTTTGCATTGCAATAAATTACATAAAATCCCAAGTATAATTATATATACATTACAATAATAGGTATACACCTAAATACAATTGAGTATTATTAGATTATTATAATAGCAACTATATAAATACTTCGTATAGCTTGATCGTACGTATATAATAAATTCACTTACCTATATATATATTTACTTTCATTTCCCCGTACAATTCTCAATATTTTTGAATTTTGTAAAAATACTTCATAATTATTTCAAGAATCCCTCACCCTTTACAATTGGCTCCATCCTTTCACCTACCTTACGTGTACCTTTTTAAGTATAACGATTCATTATTTTTGTAATAAAGGGAAAAAATCCTTGACAAAATTGTACAAATGGAACTTGAACCCTGCTTTTTTATACTTAGAAATCCATGGATTTTTTTAAAGTAAAACTTTTAGTGACTTGTTAAATCGTATGTAAAAGTTTCATCTTTTCATATAACAAAACCTAACTCTTAATAATTATACTTTGAAGGAACATAAGTTTTACCTTTGTTGAGGAACATATATAAATTTTATGAGTATTTTTATACAACCATGTTATGTAATAATAACTATATAAACATCAAGTTAACTTGCACACACAAAAAATTAATAAATAAATTCGATATCCCAAGCACCAGTACATTATTTCCAGCGTGTATAATTTAAAACTGAATTTTTTTTATAACTTTAAAATTGTAGCACACGAAAATTTCCAAGTATTCATCCTGACATTAACATATATGTTAACAAGCATGACTAATTAGTTTAGTTAACCTTACCACAATAATTAATCCTTTAATTAATGCTTTATATTTCCTATATAGTTTTGATTTTAAAATACAAAAATTAGCATCATTTCTCATTCTTACTTTATGTACATTTCTCTTTGTCACTGAAACCCCATGGATAATCCTAACGTATAAGCTGTAGCTATATTGACATTCGGTGCGGCATTCAAAAAAACGCGTATTCCATCAACGTTATACATACCTACTAGTACTCATTATTAGTAATACCAGCAGCCCACTTCCAAATCCTTAAGTTTCCAGATAATAAAATCGCTTAAGTTTATAAATTACAGCTTAACTTATTACTAATTATTACAATAATGTTGAAAACCAACGGGAGACATCCGCTACTCATTAATTTTTTTTATAGGCAGCAGATTCTGATTTTGTCACCATTTTTTTTATGTCACAACGTATGAAAATTCTACAAACATTTCACCAACCATTTGGGCTTTCTACAGCATTGAGCGCATGATTCCAACAGTACTCACGGAAATTAAAGTCCAGGTGACACACAATAAATAAAGACTAATAGATATAGAAAAGAACAAAAATAATTCATTGTAATTGAGTAATAACTTGATATTAATGTTAATCTTTTAATTAACTATCGTTGGGGAAACTGAATCAGGTACAAATTCTCAGGAACTACGCATGCACAGGGAACAGCCTCTGTCCCTGTACACGGTCCCTACGTACATATTTGTCGGTTTAATATATCAATATAATAATATCAGTTTAATATTATTATATTTCACAACCATCCGTTAGAAGCATACTTTCTATTGTTGGGATTGTACAAAAGAAATGGAAGGGAAGAGCTAGAGAAAGAACTAGAGAAATGAGCAGTAGGATCTTCATAGTTAAGCTCGGGGAAAGTACTTCCCGCTTTTGAAAACATTGCACAACATTTTCAGGTTGGGTGTGTATTTATCCAAAACTTTTCTAAATAAATATACGTACATTTTTAAAATTGAGAACGTGGAGGGATGGGTAAACAAGTTTAAATTTAAATTTGAAGATTGGAGAAATATTATACTTGAAAAATAGAGAGGATTCCAGGAAATGCTTTTAAAAAAATTGCTGGACGCAGTTTTGTGCTTTGACTATGATTTTCGTACGCAAGTACTTACATACAATAAGAAAAAGAATAACAATAATAATTAGAAAAAAAAGAATAAAAATGACAATAAAAGTTTTTCACCCTTCAGTTCCTCTCTCTATAATATACATAGTATTACATTATATACATAGATTTTAGAAAGATAGTATTATAATTATCAGTCAATTGGTCATGTATTGTTTGAGGGCCACAAGGCCATCCCAATGTTTACCAGGTATACCTATAAATGTTTATTGATGACGGCTCCGTCCAATCATTTTATGCTCTGAGTGTTATTTTTTTATGCGAGGGTTTTGAGAGAGATGACAAGGAAGATCAGCATCGGATTTCCTCATCGGATCTATCCAGATTTTGCATGCCAACATTGACATATGGACCTGGCCGACATGTCTTATCTTTAAGAGTTGCAGGAGTGAGCATCAAGCCAACCTCAATGCCATTCTGTGGGGACTGGGATTTCCGAGCGGGGGCTTTACTGGAAGGAAAACCTGATTCAGTCATGACTTCTGATCTCTTCTTCTCTTTCCCCTCTCCTTGGTCATCTTCATCCAGGAGGGTTTGGGTGGACTGGGAGTCAGGGATTGAGTGATTTGACACCGTGTCCTCTCCTCCTACCGTCGACGCAAATGTATACGGGGTCAAAGGAACCAAGTAGTCTGCCGTGAAGGAATTTGGCGAGGTAGGTTCCGTGCCCATACTGAACAAATATACAAATATTTACTTAAGTAGAAATATACATACATTTCCCATCATCCCCTTTCAAATTTATTCCAACACGGAGTTATTCCCCTTTAAATCCCATCTAAGCCGACAAATATATGTCAAAAGCAGAGCGTGAGCTGCCGGGTGTATATCTACAGCTCACTCATAGGCACTGCATATAAAGTATTTTTCCTTCCAAACTTACGCTGCATTGCTACTTCGATGACCATGGACGATGCGAAGGCAGGAAGACTCATCTGTAGGGTTGGGACGCATGAGGGTCGCATCTCGTTCGGAAGATGGCGGCCGCTGGAATACTGGTAAAGGAGCATTGACAACCTCCGGATCCTGCAATATTGTAATTTATGCACAAAAACAATTTATTACATGTATCTACTGCATCACCAAAATTCCTCAACCTTTTCCAAAAAATATCCCAATCCCCTTAAAATATCCCATCCTCTTTGTTTCAACAACATCCAATAAATTCCCTTGTATTCAACCATACACATATGAAATTCTATCTAATAAAGTGCACCATAAATCATTCCACCTCCCCAGCCCATCACCCATTGATCTTTTAAATTTAAGTCATTTTTCAAACATAAAAAAAAATAACAGAAGCAATATAAGATTATTCACCTGCAAGCAGTAGCCCACTCTTTCTTGAAGCGTAGCAAAATTTGGTCGTTCCTCCGGAATCGGATGCCAACACTGGGTCATGATTCCATAAACCGGGGCCGGGCAATTCGTTGGGGGTTCCAGTCTTCCACCATTCGTTACCAATTGCATCACATCCTGATTCCCTCTCCCAGGATATGGCATGTAGCCCAATGAAAATACTTCCCATAGTAAAACTCCAAAGGACCTAAGAATTTAACAAATTAAATTTTAAAAATTAACTATAATTAAATCACCTTCGAGCGCCATATATGTAGTCTCAAGCGCCATAATTTATCTACACAGAACAAAAGAACAGTATAAAACTTCCATAGTAATTTCTCAAGTCCTAATCACCATGGATTTTTCCCTCCCTTTATACACACAATAAGAAGTCCAGGATGAATGGGAATTGTAGTCATAAATTAATTAATTCCCAATGCACCTCCTTCTTACAAACATTAATTTCTTTTTGATTTGCTCATTCCACCTCCAAAGAGATTTGTTAGGGTCCAACGGAGAAATAATTTTCATTGCAATTACATTGTCTATGATTTTATTCTCAAGAGAAGGAATTTTATCATGTCGTAAAATTTTAAGTAGAATTTCTAACAATGCCCTGTTTCACTTTTATAAACTACTACTCCTACCCCTATCCCATACAATAATGTAAACATATGCAAAATACTACAAGCTGTATACATAAATATGTGTCTGTAGTAGAAGTAGTAGTAGTTGTTTGTTGTAACTGCCAAGGGGACGGGTTGTAAAGCTCAGCGGCATAATTCACAGCTCGGGAAAATTGCCGAGGTTGGAGGTATAAAAAGGCTTCGTAGACACACATACATACACACATGGATAAAAGGAGCGAATAAGTACGTGTACATGTGAAAAAATTACCAACCATATATACAGATAGAAGCGCAAAAGCACAGTAGAAAAATTGCCGGAACAAATGGCAGGACTCGAGTATTAAAATTGCAACATCTTTGCACACTACTGACTGTGAGTGAGCATAAAAACGCGTCGGCGACCCTCTCTCTACATATTCTATATACTCTCCCAAAGTTCTACTATGATCTCAAAAAAGGAAAGAAACTTACATATCAGAGACAATCTGATGTAGACTACATACAAGGTCTAAGAAATACTGGATAATTTCACGTCTCCCACTTTATACTTGACTCCCAAAAAATCTCATGCTCAAGAAATCTCAGCCGGAATATTATGGATGGCCTCATTTATAGCTTCTTCCCCTCAGACCAATCACTAAAACTTTCTCTTGTATTTATAAAACATTATTATACTTTGCCTGAGAGCAAATAATTCCTTTGGACAGAGCCAAAATCTATACGTACATAGATGACATTCTAAAACTCTTTTACAATCCTTCTTTATCCTTTCTACATTTCACACTCATTAATCTTACTTCAGCCTGGAACAATATCTTCTCTTGAAACTCTCTCCCTCTCTCTCTCACTTTGTTCTTCCACCAAAGTCCCATGCCTAAAGTCTCTAAAACTCTCACTAGTATTACATATACACCCAAACTGTTATTTAGGGTCTGTCCTCCACATTCTGGTTAAACTGTGAAACTTTCAAACTATCCTCTGACTCCTGGGCCAAGTCTACCCATTAGAATGTGTTTGTTAGTAGTAGGTCATTGAATCAATGTATTCTACGTAAGAACAACCTTCCTAGTCCCATAGACATGCTATTTTATAAGAAGCGGAAAGCTCTCTATATATTTATACTACAAATGTATATCTACACGCTTTAACAAACAAACAACTGAGAAATGGTCTTTTCCTCTCGTACCTCACCACCCATGCAATGTTACGCTCACTCAAGGAAATCGCCCACGTATCAATATATAAAGCGCCCGCCGTCTTTTCTCGTCTCTCTCTCTCTCTCTCTCTCTACTTTCTCTATTACACTTTCACCCATTCCCTTATATAGAAACGACTTTGTAAACAACATTCGTGCGTAATTTTTTTCCCTTTACATGTGCTCATACGATCCTCAAATCCCTAGACTTTGATCGTACAGTTGAACCAGTGGGGGCAGCCAGTGAGAGAATTTGTGAAAGCCGACAATTTATACCTTTTCCACGAATTACTTTCTCTTCAACCTTCACAAGTGCCCATTTCCCTTTCTATCAGGTCCTCCCAGCCAAATACAAGCCTCCCTCTTAATTTCTATACACTCCTTTCTCTTTCAATTCTTTAATTTAATTTCTTCAAGCTCTTCCATTAATCCAGAAAAATCTCTTTCCAATAAGGTAGATACATAAAAAAATTATTAAAATAATAAAAAATAATCATGGAAATTCATATAAAATTTTGCTATACCAATACTCTACCCACATTGGAACCATTAACCTTCCCAGCTAACTCCCTCCTGCTCTCCCCTGATAAGGTAAAATGTTTGTTTACAAAGTCAAACTTGTTCTTCACTTGTGATTCCTGTAATAGTAGCATTCTTGAATTTCCGTATTGATTCCAAGTTTACAAACAAACAAGAGTAGCGGTGTTTTCAATCACCATCCTCAATCTCTGTAGCGTTCCTAGATCTTACGTAGGAGTAAGTCAAGCATAGAAATTTTAACCAGTGATTTCTTTTATGTAAGAGTAGATTGGAAACAAACTGGAAACATGGAAGTGATTGGGTAACTTGGCTTGAGGCAAAAGCGTCTCTCTCTCTCTCTCTCTGTATATCTATGCGTAGGCAGATTTTATACATTGATTCATTCCTCCCGTCGAACCTCCTCTCAAGAAAGACCGAGAGGTTGACATTCTCTTAGACAATGTTTAGTTTATACATAGGTTTCTTTTGGCTCTGTAATAACTATACATAGCTATTCAGTCCTATATAAAAGATAATAACAGGAAGATAATATGCTCCTACAAATGACAAGAACTGGTTCTTGGAAAGGAAATGAAATTTCTCTAGTTTCCCATCCAAACCCTTTTCCCATGTATACAAATGTAGCTATTTCTATGGCAATCCCTGTAGACACAGAGCTGAAGAAAGGAGATGGGTCCAGTTAGAGGAGTAACTTTCCCTTGAGAGAAAGTACAAGTATCAGATATAGACCTAAATCTCCTATGTTTATATGTGTGTGTGTAGTTTATGTACTCATCAATGAAGGGACAAGGAAAACTTGTGAGTCGACAGAGAGAAAAGAAACATGACTGCGTGCCAGGAGCAACTTACTCCAGGCACTACTACTACTGCCACAATCTCAAACGGTCTATCGTTCTGTCTCCTGGTGAAAAACAAAGATTCACAAAATCCCTAAAGGGTAAGATTGTAGGGGAGAAAATTTACTCGTTCTCTTGTATAGGCAACTTATGTACATTTATACATTTTCGGAGAAAGAATAGAAGGAAGAAAAATACAATTTTTTTTCTCTTCCTCTGTTCTTTGCTAGTATTACATTGCAGTACATGCATCTCCTTCGTTAGAAGTAGGAAATCCCTTCGGCAGTTTGTGCAAACAAATGCTCAACTTTGAGCTTCTTCCTCCTATATATGCACAACAGCCAAAAGATTCTCGCATGCCTGAGAATGTGACAATGCCAGTGAATAGGGGCATGTCTCACCCATCACTCCCTATGATGGACATGGCATACATTGCAAGTGGGAGAATTCCCCTCACAAGAATAATTCAATTTATTTCCCTTTCTTCTCCATCTCTCCGTCTTCTACTACAGAAAATCAAATGGAGATTGATACTTTCGTGATAAAATCCTCTCCACCAAAAGATATGGAGAAAATGTCAAAATCTATTTTGTTACATCATTCCTTCCAATATCTCGTTAGGATTGGATGTTCTGGTGGTAAAAATAGCAGAGTTTCATCCTATTTCCCAGGTAATATTCCCAGGTAAAAAGGATTCCAGATATAAATAACGTGATGAAGTAATTATGGATGAGCATATGTTGTGGTGATGGAAAGGATGGAACTTTCAGCAGAAGTTTTACTTTACTGGAAATGTGATAAGAGAGAAGGGAAGAGAGGAAGAGCTTACCAAACATCCGTTTTTGAAGTGAAAATGCCGTCAAGGAAAGCTTCAGGTGGCATCCACTTGACAGGTAACATGGCCTTCCCACCTTTTTTGTAATAATCCGCCCTGTTCACAGCATATACATGTACATTAATAAGTTATTAGCTATGTATATACACATAAGAGAAAGAAACCACTCAAGTGACTTGTAGAAGGAGAGAGTAGCAGTGTTGAGAGGAGGAGAGAGAGTGAGAGAGAGAAAAAATGAAGGAGGAGAGAGCGTTCGAGAAAATATACATTTACGTGGGAGGATATGAGAAAAACTTTACTTCTGCTGAATGAGATGATAAGGTTATGTATAATAAAGATATAGGATAACAACAAATTCATCTGAGAGAAGCAAAATAAAAATTGTTGTCAAGGAAAATAATTTGTTTTTTTTGTAGACCTTGCATTGGCTCAATTACCTGTAGATATCACGTGCCATGCCAAAATCCGCAATCTTCACAACTCTCCCTGGACCTTTTGTAGTGAGCAAGCAGTTTCTGGCGGCAATGTCCCTATGAATAAAGTGATTCTCCTCGAGATACCTACAACCCTTTGACACGTCCATTGCACACGTTAGCAAGTCCTTCATTGTCAAGGGAGAGGACCGCTCCTGTCAAATTCCATTAAACACAACTCGTAAGCACACGTACAATCATATGCCAATAACATAAGACAAATTCACGCACTTATTTACTTTCTCTTCCATACAACACAGCGTCTAGGTTTATGTGTCTACTTTTACATTACTTTCACATTTAGTCACATTTAGGCCCTGAAGATGATCGCAGCATGAGATCGAAAGCTCGGCATTAAAAATTGTGTCAAATAATTA
>JAQFXU010006468.1:0-10218 GCA_034693705.1 Spatulosminthurus flaviceps | reverse complement strand
GATTCTTTTTTAGCAAGCGAATTTTCAAAAGATGAAAATTCTAAAACTTGCAAGTTAAAAAAAACGCATCTTCGTAATAATTACTTTTTTTTACAAATCTTTGCTACTTTCAGTGCAAAATATCCAATACAATCAGGACTTCGCTTCTTGCACTTTACAACATGGTATATGCATACGGGCGAACCCCTGCCATCAAATTCATCCTTATCATCCATCATCAAGAAGCTTTTAGGAAGTAAGAATCTTACTGTAAGATGATTATTATGACTATCATAATTTTGACATTCAGAACACCTGTAATAATTTTTTTGGAGCTAACCGTCATTATGGAAAAAATTAATTTAAAAAAATTGTACAAAATAAGTATCGCTCTTTAAAAAATTAAAAACTTATTTTTGTTTTCATCGATATCAACAAAATAATAGATTAGTAATTTTTGGGGCTTCGTCGAAAACAATAATAATTCTTGGTACGGAAATAAAATTATTGTAACAATAACAAAGGATCATTATTCTTTTGCTGTGCGCTCAAATCTTCTTCCTGAAATAATTTTGCATTAACGTTTTAACGTATTGTTGTTAACAATCTCATCAATATTAATTTCAATAATAAGCTGTTTTGCTGTAGCAAAAAGTAATTCCAACAAAATAATGTCAGCAAAAATCGTGATTTTTTGCTGGTTTGCTGTTTTACGCTGAAGCCTTGCGCGTTGACCCGAAGTTTATTTCTGGGCTGTGTAGGCTAGGCTATAGGGCTTAGGCTAAATTAAATGAAACACCAACCCGCATACTAAATTATTTCTGCCTATTCTGATACTGATACTGATTATTCCTGGGTTCAAGGAAGAATAATTGGTTTTACAATGATATTACACAGCTAAGTCTTACAACACTCCTTCTCTTCGCACAAGACGCACAACAGCATTCGCCGTCTAAATTCCTGCATCACAGTTCTGGAGTGAAATAAAAACCAAAATTTAAATTCTAAAATGTCCGATTCGAAGAAAGGAGAAGGTGGTGGTAACTGCGAGTCATGCCTGGTACGTTTATTGGAATTACTTCTACGTTTCTGAAAAAGTGAAAGTCTCAACTTTCACTTATACTTACTTATTACTCTATTTGAAGTGACGAATTATTCCTCCTTGTCCGCTCTGCTAAGAAAAAGCATAAAAGATTCAGCTAATCTAGCTAATATTTTTGCAATCTACAGATTCCTTTCCCTTTCAATTAAAACATTTTTGGATGAAATTAAAATCTCCCAATAAAACAAAAAAAGCTTTTCATTATTCTCACTGTATTGTATTGAACCATGGATTGGCTATGATTGAATTTAATACCTTTGTTCTTATCAGTGGTTTTACATAGAAAAACATAGCACAACTTGAATTTTTATTTTAACTTTTTGGTGACTCAATTCTGTAGCGAAAATAACTGTGCAACAGTTGAAATAACATGATTAATACAAATAGTAACCTTCCAATATTAGCAACGTCGACCGACGTACCCAGCAAATTTATCCTCAGATTCAGGAGGTGGACTCTTTGGCTTCCTTGGTTTTGGCAAGTCGTCCAGCTCCAACAGTAACGAGTCCTGTGGCTGTGCTGAGCAACAAGATCCTTGCAAAAAAGTTGACGCTTGCAAAAAGGATGACGCAAGCGGTAAAAAGGACAAATGTCCCGATTGTGGAAAAGAAGACTGTGACTGCAAGAAATTATGTAAGTTGATTTCTTAGCAATCTTATTACATGAGTCAGAAGTATGGAATACCATTAAAACCCAGCTACAACTTTAAAACAAAGGTAAAAAATATTTTGATAACAAAAGTACAAAACTGCACATACATACAAATCCTTCTAGCACCGGGTTTCAAAAAACCAACGGGAACTACTTGCCCACCCTGGCCTGCTCCTACAATTCCAGCTCTTTGTAAGCCACCTTGGCTTGTCTGCCCAGCAAAAATTACTGTCCCTCCTTACCCAATCCCTAAAGGAGTGACAATTCGACCAATTTCTGAAGGGGGTCGAAATAACAAGGTAAAATAGCAAATAGTAGCACAACCAGACTTAGTCCATCACATTCCGTTTATGGAGATAAAACTCGTCAATCTATGAAACTCCTTCACCAAAAAAATTTTTACCAATTGGTACAATTACATTGATTACATGACCAATTACATTGATGTATATATTTTTTATCTTTCTCAATTGCAAATAGTGTCCTGGAGGTAAGTGCGCCAAATGTGGAGTGGTCCATCCTTCTGGAGGTACTCCAAGAGTATCTGCACAATGTCCCATGATGAGACCGAAATGTCCCACAGCAGCAACCAAGGCTGAGGCTGAGGGGAAAAATGGTAGTTTTTTGTCGAAGGTACGCAAACATTCCATTCCTTATTTCCTTTTCATAAAACTGATAAAATCTCAGAATGAACGTTTTTAAGCAATCAGTCCATTATATTTGTAGATCTCGTCCATGTTCAGCTTCGGGGGGAAGGAGAAAGGCGACAAGGTACTTTTACATTTCCAACGTTGAGCCTTATCTAAATATACACTTAAAAATATTTCACCTCGTAATTAACTCATTCTCAAAAACCTTTAATCCTTATTATTTCAAATTATACAACCCGTTTTTTTACTTACACAAGAAATGACAGCCTCCGCTATATACAACAAGAACTTTCACCCACCACTTCTACTCGTCCAAAATACAAGAAAATGACCCTTTTGCTCCTGATTCTCCTTTCTTCAGTCGCAGGCAATGTCGATTCTTCTTACACACACATTTGTATTCCGATATACCCAGAAAAATTGTATTGGCAAAATATTATAATAATCAATAAAAACTAAATTTCCTGCTCCTGTAATTCTCACCTTCCATTGAATTATGCATATGATAAACAATTATTATATGCATGTCTGCATTTGAACCGCCTCCATAAAATATACTAAGTAAATAACTCTGACATTAATTAATAAACTAATAATAACTAATAACTAAACTAAGAATAATTATATTATCGCCTAAAAGAATTGTAAAGGTTTCAATTTTTACAATTCACAAAATCCAATAATAATCCGACACCCCATCATTATATAGTTTAAAGTGAGAGTGTCAAAAGTCTGATAATAGGATTTTGTACATAGCATGAGCCATCAAGACAACATTAATCATTACATTAATTATTATAATCATAAACCACATGCGAGTTTAGTAAATACATCTTTCGCTTTATTCTCTTTAATACCAAAAATACAAATATAGCATTGCAGATGCATCACAAAAATGATTGTATCATGAATAATTAATAATTCGTGAAAGCCTGCACCTGATTTCATGAGGTCGTTCGAGAGCAGTGATGAGATAATTAAATAAGCAGGTAATTAAGGGACATAATATCTCGACAAGAAAAACGTTGCATTCAAGCTCTTTTTTGTAGAAGTGACAGGATGTACATATGAACATGGAAAGGAGGGCTCGTTTAAAGTCATCATCCAAAAATATTTCATAGCGCTGCGGCTTCAAAACCTGAAACTGAAACTTGCGATTGACTGACTGACGTTAGTGACGTTGCATTGAGTGAGCACGAAACTTTTACTTACCCATAAACGAAACATAGGATAAAAGAATTCTTAAGGATTGCAGAATTATTAATAAACATATTATAGGCACAAGTGTCTTACAAAGTTTGAAAAGAATACATGAAAATTTGTATATAGTTATAGTTAAACAATAGAAGGGAAAAGTGCTGCTCTGTTTACACTTGCCTCATCTTGCTTTTTAACAATAATTTATGTATAAAGTGCAATATTTGAATCAAGATGCAAATTGTTTGACACACAAGGAGATTTAGGAATAGGATATAAAAAAATATTTTAACATAAGGTAGCTCTGAGAGTGTGTATTAATGATTAGCAAGGTGTGATCTTGTATCTTGTTCTATAAGGATACAAAAATTATTCGAACCGGTGTTTGAAAAAATTCGAATACTTTTACTACTACTACTACTACTACTGTTAGGTCGGCGTCAGGTGGATACTC
Source organism: Spatulosminthurus flaviceps (assembly GCA_034693705.1). Classification (NCBI taxonomy): domain Eukaryota; kingdom Metazoa; phylum Arthropoda; class Collembola; order Symphypleona; family Sminthuridae; genus Spatulosminthurus; species Spatulosminthurus flaviceps. Next base: position 6,185 of record JAQFXU010006468.1, on the reverse strand, counting down.
ATTGAATTACCTACATATTGATATTGCTGGGAGATATTTAAGTTGATTATTTAAAATATAGCTGCGAAGGTTTGTGAAATAGATAATATACTCATTGATGTGCATGGCTAGAGTTTTTTATTTATTTGTTCATTTAGCTATTTATTTCAGTTGTATCGTTTGTTGTAGTAGATTGATAATAATATTTAAGAATAGTAATTTATTGTCCAGTAGTAAATTATTATTGTTGTGTAGCTTTATAATATTATAATATAATAACTGTGGTGGATTGTAGGAGGGCATTGGCTGGTATAAATAATTGCCATTATTGCCAATTATTGGTGTTATGTACTAAAAGTGTTAATAAATATATAGTATATATATATAGTATTGAGATGGAGACGAATGGTTGTGTAAGTAAGAAAAATAAAAGTGGCGAAGAAAATTCGTACCCACCTCTGGAGGAAAGATTAATTGAAGATGAGAAAATTTCCGGGCCAGTTAAGAAGCTACCTGCGTTAGTAAGAAAAGTTTTTTATTCATTTTTGAAATTTATTTGATCACTGAGTGGTTGAATGTACATACGTATGTTAATTGAATGAGTTTTGGGAAATTCGGGATGATTTCAAGTTGAAGAGATTTTTTGTAATTGTAATAATTTATTGTGGTTTTGGAGTAAAGTGATGTTTTGGATTTGATTTTAGAGCAAGAGAAATGCGGATTTCTTCCCCTGTGTCCAGTTTTATATGCCGAAGTTGGAACTTATTGGTAGTAGTGATTTAGCGGTTCATCAGGAATGGGTGGAATCTATGAATATTTACCGGAAGGATCTGATATGGTTGCTCAAGTTACCGCAGTACAAGTTCTGGTCTTTTTTGATATTTTCGAAGAAAATTGCCGACCCTCTTTTGTCTTCATTCTTATTGCGAGCTCCAAGACCCCATGATATACATATAAAAGAATACCAGAGGAATGAGACTATTTGGCCATTGTTTAGTGAAATTTATTCTCTTGTATTTCGTGTTTTCTTGCGGATTTGTGTTTTCAAGGAGAGTAAAGTAAGTGAGTTGAGAAATTGTTACATCATTTGGAGGAATGGTGGTTTGGGGTACTTAAAATGGTTTTTTAATTTTTGTGTAGACAGATCATATAACTCCGTCTAAGTGGGGGTCTTGGCTTGTTGAGCATAGTATACTGGATATTTCAAAGATTTTCGATTTATGTGCATTATATTCAACGGAAGATGAGACGGATAAAGAATTGAGTAAAATGATGGAGAATGTCTTCAAACATGAGTCTAAATTGTTGGAACAGTTGAGGGCAGCCATACCAGTATTTGTACAAAAATTAAATGAGCCTGAGCAAGCTTTCGGTGATCACATACGGCAAATGATTCTGTCTGGAGAAACAGACGAGCAGTTCATGGAGGACTTGCTGGAGTTCCAGATCGATTCATTAGCAGCTGTTAATGGACTTCTTAAGAATTATCCCGCAGCTGCTAAAGAATTTCATAAATTTCGGCAATTTGAATTAAGGTATGACATTCGGCACTCCACAGCACAGCAAGAAACTATTTAAAAAGCTACTTCACTAAATGAAGTTTATTTTAAACGACCAAATTCTTCGTAATCGCAGACTAGCCGCAGCATACGGATCTATCGTCCAGCTCTTTGGTGGGTTTGTTTCTCAGTATCCAATATCCAGTTTAGCACAAAGATTACAAACGTACCGGCAGTTAGCTTTAAAAATTTATCGAGTGGTTTTAACGCAGTCTACAATTTATGCTGACCTTGACGCACCGAATTCGTAAGATGATAATTATTTCATTTGTTAATGGTACTATAGTTTAATACTACCGTTATACTATGAAACAACCGCCTTTGATTTTGATTTATTGCAGGAGTTCCAGCGATGAGTTACTTGAATGCTTCACTTCCTGTGTTGACGAAAAAGTGTTCACGTACGACTACACCAAGGCTTATCCATTCCTTACCGACATGTCCTACCTGGCTGACCGAGGAATTTCAATGTGATTAAATTTAATTCAATATACATCCCAAAATTCGTACTGATGATGATATTCTGTGATCTATGATGTTGTGATATTCATATACTTAAAGTTGCATATTCCTTTGACAGAGACGAAACCAGAATCGAGTATTTAATGAACGCAATTGCAGAATGCTGGAGGGATTTGGGGGATGATAGCGCACCTCAGTTTAAAGCGAAGGCTCGTCCTAAGAAAACTTTAGACCCACTCGACGATCCCGATTTTGATCGCCAGCTTCTAGGAGCTTGCTCTTTAGATGTAACTGGCGTTGAATTTAATTCGCTGGTCACAACTGTGAAGGATTTATTTAATGACTTACCGACGCGTTACATTGAGGTATGTTAGATTGCATAAGCAATGCTGTCAGAGCATCGCATCGTTCTACTTTTTGGGCAATTATCATTACTCATTTATTCACTTATAGCTTGACTAAAAATAACTTTGATTTGCTCGTAGGCCTGTGTTAAGCACTACGGATACAACAGTGAAAGTGTGATCAATGCAATTCTAGAATCTAGCGTGCCAGCCCATTTAGACATATATAAAAAAGAACCTGAACCTATTAGTGATGTGCCATCGAAAGATACTAATAGAGAAACATTTCACCGTGGAAAATGGGGCGGCGACTTCAATTCTGAGGAGTTCCTGGACCGTAATAGAAGCGAGTTAAAAACGAAGATATTAGAGAGTCTGACATTGCCTACACAATCGCTAAGCTACCCACACGAAAATGGTGGAACTGAACATGTGCAAGGGTCGTACGTTGACGAAAATTTACTTCCTACGTACAATGATGAAAATGAGTACGAAGATGAATATGATGACACGTACGATGAAGTCGCCGTTGGCAGCACGGAACCTGAGAACTGGCTGTACAATCCATTAAATTCTAAGGCCGATGAGGTAGAGACTGAGAAGAACGCGTCATCCAGTGACGAAGACAGCTCTAAAGGCAAGGAATCACAGCGAAAGAAATTGTTTGAAGAATTTGTTGAAGATCCAGCTGTAGTTCGAGAGCGGATGGAAAGGAAGAGACAGGAGAAAATGGGCCAACGAAAGAATTATATACCTGACAAACCTCGAGATGTAGTCGGTAAGGACACATTACTTGCTTACTCTTATAATTGTTTGATTGCTCGTTTTTAAAGTTATCCTTCTCACAGGAAAAGCGAAAGGGCAAGGGCAGGAAAAAGATGTGGTGCTCAACCGTAGGTACAAAGAAGTGCATTCGAACCAGAATCGACGACGTGGGGCAGACCGCAAACGGAGGGAGTTTTAGTTTTACACAATCTTGTGAGAACGTGAATTCGATTACTGTCTGCGTCTGTTCGTAATAACATGTGCATGTGAGTATCGTCCGTGATTTTCTATGTACTCCCTCGGATTCGCTCAGTTTTGTTTACGACGTTAATAAAGTCTATGTTATAATCTGGGCAACAGATTTGTGTTTTCTCTGCATGTATGTCACGAAGAAGCATTGAAAGTTATCCGAACGGTAATTTCAGGGTAAAATGCAACATTTTTACTAGAAAATTTGGATCATACAGTATTTATAATTAACAATAAGTCAACACAGGCCTACACTGCAATCCCTTTTAAATCATGATTAAGATTTGTCGGCTATGTTTATTAGAATATCTATTTACAATACCCAACAATTTTGCTGCGTATAAAAATATTTAGAAAACAGTGAGGATAAAGTAGAAGCTTTTCCATAGGAGTCACGCACTTCAGATTCTTCTTCAGCGTGAGAACCCCCGTCCACCGCCTCCTCGACCACGACCCCCGCCTCCAAATCCACCTCTTCCTCCACCACCTCCGCGACCCCCACCATAGCCCCCGCCACCACGTCCGAATCCTCCTCCACCGCCTCTGCCACCTCCAAATCCTCCTCGACCACCACGACCACCGCCTCCACGTCCACCACCGCGACCGCCGCCCCTGCCTCCACCTCTGCCCCGTCCACCCCCTCTACTTTCATTGCCAGGCATAAATCTTGCTAAGGGGAGTAATTTAGCTGGATCGATGTACAACTAAAAAAATCAATGTTTTAAATTCATATATAATTTCCTCCTGAATAACCCTTGCTTCCATCTTCCAATTACAGTACCGGTATCTCACCTTATCCTTGGCTTTGAATGAGGTAGCTTTCACATCTTCATTTAAGTTTATTGAAACGTAGTAGTCTCTAAGGGTTCCTAGGATTTCATCGATTTTTCCAATTTGTTGCTTATTCTCGAGGTAAATGGGTGCATTGAAATATGGAACGTCTTCAATCTCCACTTTGCACACTAAAGTATTCTGGCATGGATGTGTATAATGACCCAAAACTATAACCTGTTCTGGTGGTCCTTCGTCTTGACGTCTACCAAATCCCCCACCACCTCCACGACCTCCACCTCGACCGCCCCCACGACCTCCACCAAATCCTCGGCCTCCACCTAAAACAAAACCGTCAAATACCGTATTGCAAACTTTCCGACAAAACCTGCTGATCATTTTATTTAAACTACAAGACAATAACACTGATCATAAAGAAATTATTATAACAAAAACCTATCTTCTATTTATCAAACTCATACACTACTTATAAACAACCTAGCAATAATAAAGGTATACTAACCAGCAACAATTATTTTCTGTCCTCCATAAAAACTCTTCCCCAATAAATTATTACTTCAAGATAGAAAAACGGCTACCAAAAATTTCGTTTCTACGGAGACTAAACACTAAACCACAGACATTCAAAGACAAGTACACTTTCAAGTTCAACTACTCGCCATTAACTCCCTGACACTGACCCTATAATGACACAGTTTCAACTAACAGCTCTATGCCACCCAATTTCCCTACAAATACCACCTAAAGAACAAAAATAAACAAACCTAAAATTCGTTTTCAGTGTGTTTCTCTTTATTATTACACAATTACGATTGCCAATGATAAAATAACAAACCTCTTCCCCCGCCACCGCCATAACCACCGCCTCCTCCTCTTCCTCCTCCAAACGGGGCCATGGTTAAATACGTCTGACTTTCTGTCAGTCAATCAATTAAATTTTAAAGTTTCCATTTATAATAAAATACAAATATACTTATAATTATTGACTATGCAACCACCATATAAACAATAAATAATTTCCATTCAAATTACTTACAATTAAAAACAATCCAATTTCGTCTTGAACTCCCTATCATTCAATTCTAGAATCCCCCAAATTTACAGGAACCAAAGGAATAATAATTTCCTTCGTTCCTTCAAATTTTAGTTTTTCTGTAACTCTAAACTTAAATGTGTTAGGTTTTTAGATTAAAAGCCCCAACTTTAACCACGACATAAGGCTTTTACAACAACATCAGACCAATGCAATACAACGCTCTCTCTAATGCCACAGGCCACAATCGACGATCCACGTGCTGTGTATGTTGTCGGCTTTGGAAAGTACCCGCGTCCAACACTTTAATGGCAGGCAGCCTTTAAATCCATTGGGAGCAAAAGAAAGAAGTGCATAAATTTTTCTCTATGACGATGACGAGACGCAACTCATCACAACAATATTAAAGGCTATTTAATATCCCGGATGTCATCACAACAATATATAAATGGCTATCCCGGAACTGATGTCATTCCCAAAAATTGATGATTTGAAACTTCCCTTGCCCAAGTGGTCGGCAGTACAACCCCTACCCGGAGCAGGGGTTTAATAATTACTTGTAATAAAATAAATATCTATGTTCAGCTGTGTTCCATATATTTTATTTTTGGAACGAAAAGGTGGTGAAACTATGGTGAAAGTACTTTCGCCCTTTAATTTTTGTCAACCGATTCCCTAGAGATTTAAAGTTTAAATTGGTCTTGGCAACGCTAGTTTAGCATCACTTCATTGAGCAATGTATGGCGTGGTATCCAGCTATGGCAGCTGCAGTTACAATTACAATGAATTCCTGTCATTTGTACTTCTACTAATTGTTCCAAGGAGTAATGACTGAAAAATTAAGTTATTGGATCCTTGCCAGTTTGCTCATTGAATATCACTGAGACGTGGGAACTTTCATGTTACCCTAATCTATAATATCGTTGGGTAAAGTCCAAAAGGCGCTATATGCAAAAATCGCTTTCACGGGATTTAACATGTACTACCATGCTTAAGCGATTT
>JAQFXU010006467.1:0-10218 GCA_034693705.1 Spatulosminthurus flaviceps | reverse complement strand
TTTTATTTTCGAAAATCTTGACGTTGTATTTTATTTTGTATTTTGAAATCTGAAAGTAAGTATTTTCCATACCTCTGGCAATATCATAATCTTGATCATAATAATGAAAGAGGTAAACATGTTGTTAAAGGCAGTGGTTTTGGAATTAATTTGAACTAGCGTGAAGAAACTTGTGGAATCGTGACATTGTCGGAGTTAGGTACATATTGAGAGAGCGAAAAGACCCAATTTACGAACAAAGTTGTATTAATTATATATTGCCAGGTATGTGGTTGTAAAATCATTGGTCTTATTATATTATATACCGATTGCTTGTATACCATTCTACCCTATTTTTAACATGGTTTTAAACTTTTTAAGAATTTAAAAACACATTTTAATCTTTGTATTGTCTGCTTATTTTTTCAGAAAATTCTACACTGTAATTTCAGCATATTGATTTCAACAGTAGCTGTATGGTTTTGGTACAATACACAGCTCGGTAAAAGACGATTTGGATTATTGTGATTTTGGATAGATAAAGATGATAAGGTGTAGGCAGCGAGGTATATAGAGAGAATATATACTACATTGGTGCTGTGTATTGTGTTGTATTTTGTAAAATTTTAAAGCTTGTTTTTATTAGATTGTGGTACCTTTGCTAGGATTTGGGTTTCAGCATTACTGAACTGTTCCTGTAATTTGTTTAGGAAAATTTTCAATTCTGTTAGACGTTGAATAAATACAATATCCAGGACTGACATACCTTCTTAGATGAGAATAATGCTTATATCTTACGTTGGAACATGGCTATAGTATCTGGCTGGCTACTCAATTATTAGGAAAAGCCATTTGATATAAAAAAGAGATTTTTGGAACTTTTGGAGTACAGTCCGAGAAATATGGAGTAAATAGTATCTGGCGCTTGCCAATATTTCCGAATTCCTTTTTAAGGCTCAATAACTAAACATTCCACACATTTCAGATATCCCATTATCCCATATAATATAATCTCACAGCCCCTTACAATGTTGAGGATATGTATTAGAGTCGTTGGCATAAAATTCTCTAATGTATCGCAAAATTATGATATACTTTCGTAGTTTCGTATAAATACTAAATACTTATTCAATAACACCCAGTAAGAAACGAGTTGTTGTATGTTCTAAAAAAGTAGCTCACAATCAGTAATAGTAATTGTTAAGATTAAGAAAGAATTCTATAGTTTATTAGAAGGAAGTCAAAATACATTAACCACAACATTATACACCGATATTACGTAGTATCAGTATGTTTGAATCAATGTTTGTTGTTGTGGTTCAATATTGTATATGTTTAAAAACCAAACATGAAGATTTATAAAATGAAGAAAGTTTAAAGAATCCTCTCCTCGCGTTTGGATCAAAATGGCATGTGATTTTGATTTTTACCAGTACATAATTCTGTGGATCAGCCTTTAAAAAATTTAATTAGCCATTTACGATGAGTAATGGAGGGAAATTATTATGATGAGCAAATTATTATTGGGAGTATGTACGACATTTTCGAATTTGAATCAATAAACAAATTGTATGTATATTTCTCCTGGAATAAACCATCGGGTTTCACATAATGCGAAATATGCGCACATAAATCCCCATAAGAGCTAATAACGTGAAGGTAAACCATATCTGTACATGTATACAACTTATTCATATTATTAAGTGAGAATGTTATTTAACATTATTTAATTTGAAAACGATTTAATGGGATCACTATTTACAAACCGGGTCCCAGAGCTTGACGTAATGGTTTGGAAAAGCAAACTACTAAATGTATAAAAAAGGCCATCAATGGCCTTAGAATAGAGGGCTTGAAAATAAAGGGGGGAAACGGGTCATTTTCTTGCCTTTTTTAATCATTCTACCGGAAATTGAGTCAGTTATGCGGAAAATTGTATACATTTTCATGGCTTATTTGTATACTCCCTTCATGTTTTCATTAACTGCTTTGTACAATTTACAGAGTAGGATTTCCAAAATATTTTTATTTATTTTCAATATTTATTAATAATAAATTGACCACAATATTCGGCATGATGTCTACTGAAACTCCTTCGCCTTTGATCTGACATTGTTTTCGAAAATTTTCCTGTTTCTTAAAATTACAAATCTCTGTATGAAATATGTAGAATAACAAACTGAATGGCCATGAACATAACATAACATGCGTAATTTATAAATAAGTACTTACTTATATACAGCGTGTTGTATAATTTCGACTAATTACTACAATCAAATTATAGCTTCGTCCACACAGATTAATAATGAAAGAGGTACATACTTGCAGACATAAATTAATTAGACAATTTTCGATAGGTTCCTCCCCTGTTAAAATTTAACAGGTTCCCCTGTTGATCTGATCCTCAAAAATCATTTTAACAGAAACACCTGTTAATTTTACAGGGGCATCTGTAAAATTTTAAAAAATTTCCCTGCGCAGACCTTTTGTTGGGGGAATCCTGTTAAAATATTTGGACAAAAAAATTCATGGATTTTCTTTGCTGTGTTTGCATTTTACTATATGCTAGCTTCGGACAGCAATCAGACACTGAACAGCAAGTTTACAGTATTACTGGGCAAAAAACAGCGATGGATTTTAGACATTTAACGCCATGAGTTCATTTGTATGCATAAAAACACATAAGGCAATGATAGTTAACGTATAGCCTCGTAAAAACTTAGATGGAAACATTTCGAAACCAATACTTTCACGGATGTGGTAAAAATTATGGTGGATGACAATCTATGCAATTGTTCGACAATTTTTGAGACCGATTTAAAGCTGGTCTTAAGACATTAAAAAATCCACTTTCCTTTGCTCGTATGAAAAATTTTAAAACTGGAGTTTTGTGGACAAAATGTATGCTTTTTCCTTAACTTCGGTTCCCAAGCTCCAGGTTCAAAATAACAAATAAAATATTTATCAAACTATTTTAACTATAAAGAGCCAGAACATGGAATGATCTGCTTTGAAGGTAGCAGCTGCATTAAAAGTGGCAACGACGATGTGACTCTAAAAACTCTGAAAAGTGAACATTATGGGGAAGAGTTACACTTTTCATCATCATCATTGTGTAATTTGTGTATGCACATTACGCGCGTTATTTTAAAATGGTGGTTTCCATAATAGACAGAAGATGGATGCAAGTGTCTTTTCCTGAGATGTGTCTTTCTCAATGTATTGGCTTAAAGTAAATAGTAAAAAGTGTGCGAGCGAGTGATGTATAGCTGAAATACCCACGTGTATGGTTCAGTTAGCGAGTCTGTGAAGCTTGTGGCAAAGAAGATTAACATTGTTGATCGTTTGTAACGAGGTATTTTATTTGAAAACCAATTTAACTCGAATATTTTGAAAACTGGAGCATTTTCTAGCTGTTGAAGTATCCCGAAAATGGTAAGTGCTTTTTAAGTTGATTTATGTGTTTTGCTTTCTCTGCATTAAGTAAATATTCAATGAGAAAAAATGACAAGATCTGGTGAATTTCTAGTTGAGGCGACAAGCTCGTTTGAGGAGAGAATATTTGTATCGGAAAGGAATTGAAGAACGGAGGAAAACGATTCAGGATAAAAAAGATCGACTTCGACGGGCTCTGGAAGGTATTTAACAAATCAGTTTTAGTTTTTAGTCGGCAAATGTCATTTACGGGGGGGGGGGGTGAATTTGTTAGTTTTATTTTGTGCTTATGCGATAGAAGCACTTAAGCGTGTTACAAAATTGGCGGATTGGTAAAAATGTAAAATATTGTTGGTTTGTATAGCCAGTTAGATTGTGTAAATAATAAGTAACTGACCTAAATTGGGATTGTTGCAGAGAATAAGTCGATTGATACTGACCTTCGGAAGAATGCTTTAAGTCTTCAAAAATCTTTGAGATGGGAAGATAAGGCACCCGAGTTAGCCACGTCGTTGGGAGATGAAGTAAGGAGTTTTTCGTTATTAAATCACACTTGATTTGATGTAAATAGTTGGATGTAAAATTAACGACGGCCAAAGACGTTTTTAGTATTTTGTTATTTGTGCATTAGATTTAAAACAAGCGTTTCCCTTTTTCTGCAAGTATAATACCAGTGCCTGAAAAGAAAAGGTACTTAGGGTTGCTTTTTGCTTCTACTCTTGACTTTCGGTCTTGTTTTTTTGTGGGATTTGAAACTTGAAACTATACATCTTTACTTGGTTTTTTTCTCGAAGAGACGCTGTTGTTAGTAAAACAGCTTCTTGTGGACTTGTTGAATTGTTATATATTATGTTTATCTGCATTTTATGTGTATATTTTTTTTGACATTGCAGTGAATTTTTTAGGTTTTGGGATTATGGTTTAATTAGTTTTTAGAGTCAACAGGGAGGTATATAGGTTTTGTATTCAAATTTTTTAGCAGTCTTGACCACCGCGACATACTGCAGATACTCACGCTCATGCTTTGGTCACGCGTGGTCTCAAAACTGTTGTGAGTAACATAGTGAGTTACTGGTACAGAAAATAAATGTTAGTTCCAATCATTTCGTAATTCCAAAGTATCCGAAAAATCTTCAAACAACCTTAGATTTCAAATTATAAGTTAAATTATTTGGTTTTTTGGTAGTTAAAGAAAAGGGGTGATTCTCTAGAAGTTCTGCATTATTGTCATTATTTTTGAACTTGACGATAAATGACTGGCACTTGTGCATGCGTTAAAGTAGCTTTAGGTGTAATATAGTTTGACATTTAGATGTTGTGTGTTAATTTGGAAATACAGAGTGGTGGGACTGGAGTGTCTAGTCAAGATGACGAATACCGTTGGGCTGGAGTTGAAGATCCCAAGGTTGTACTCACAACTTCGCGAGACCCTTCGTCGCGTCTTAAAATGTTCACGAAGGTATGAAGGATGTTGTATCATTCATTAGCATAAAGTTGTATTGAAGTTTATTGAAATTCTTTAAATATTGATTGTGCTGTTTCTTTACATCTTGAAATCCGTAATTTTCTTAAAGGAACTGAGACTGTTAATACCAAATTGCCAGCGAATCAATCGTGGTGGGTATGAAATGGGTCAGTTGGTGAGCGCCTGTCGAGCTAATGGAGTTACAGATCTTTTAATCGTTCAAGAGCATAGAGGAGAACCTGATGGCTTAACTGTTTGTCATTTGCCTTATGGGCCCACGGCATACTTCACAATTTCGGGTACAGTAATGAGGCATGACATACCCGGGCTAGGGACAGCACCACAGCAGTATCCACATTTAATATTTCATAATTTCAAGACTCCGTTGGGCAACAGGGTGAGTGTCGTAAACATTTTGAGGAAACAAAAGTTGAATTTATAATTTTCATGTGCTTTCCTGTGTAGGTTCAGAATGTTTTGAAGTACCTGTTTCCAGTCCCTAAGTTGGAAAGTAAAAGAGTTGTTACGTTTGCCAATCATGACGATTACATAACCGTTCGGCATCATGTCTACAAAAAGTCAGAGGGTGGCAAGGACATGGAGGTCACCGAATTAGGACCTCGTTTCCAACTCAAAAGTACGTTATGGTTTAAAATCATGCAAAGTTATATTGCATTTTACTATTATTCTTACTAATTTTCTATCGTGTGACAGCACTTTTCCGTTCCTCAGTTTTTATTTCCAAGCTTTTTATACCTTCATGGTTGATTCGCGTAAAATTTTATTTCCAAAAATTCAGTCATTTGTCGAATTGGAACAATGGTGGAAGTTTGAACTTTATATTCTCGATTCCTGTGAATAGTGGTTTCGATTTTTTACGCTGCTCTAGAAATCCACATGTAGCGTATTGAAACTTCAGTGTTTTTTCTACTGGAAGTAATGCTTAACTCTCTGTATGTAGTGTACGAAATCAAGTTGGGCACCATCGACAATGCAGCTGCAGCAGATGTTGAATGGGCTTGGAGACCATACATGAACACAGCCAGGAAACAACGTTACCTGTCACCAGATGATGGTTGGATAGAAGAAGCCAACCAGTAATGTTGATCATCTGTTTTCACTTACACTTCTTATACTTTATATTTTGAAATAAAGATGTTGGACGTATTAATAAACATAAAATCGAACGTGTCATTTGTTTATTATTTGAATTACAAGTGGGGGTACCCAATTTCAGCGACACAAATTTTGGCCACTATGGGTTCAGCGTCGTTTTAAACATTAAAAAATGCTCGATAACTATAGAAAACTTGTTAGGTAAATTCACTTTCAATTAGAATCTGTACAAGTTTTCATCTATTAATACGATTATTCTCAGACCTTATGACAGTGTAGGTTAATTCCACCCATTCGCTTAAGCCAGGTTTTCACCATTTCGGTCAATGGTAAATGTTCCCTGCAAATTCTGTTTGTTTACCATACATGGTACGCCTGCTGAATTTCGCGTTCCCTTGAAAGGCCGGCTTTGAGGGTTTTTCCATTATAATAGAAATTTCAACGAATCCACCTAAATTGGGTTGGGACCAAAATTCTTCTAGTACTTAACCAATAATAATTTAAAGAAGGCAGTAAAGACACGGGTTCAATTTGTCCATTTAAAAATACTATTTTCAACGCGACGCCGACGCATTTTATTTAATTTGATCGATTGATGTAGTGAGTTATCCTACAATAACACGGTAAGATTTTTAAGGCCAACCGACAAAATCGAAGACTTTGTCCCTATGGGATTATGAATATGATACAAATAAAATGGAAAATGAATGCCAGTGTAGCCATAATAGCTTACACTGGTTATTTATGGAAGCCTATTAAATTGCAATTGATTGTCGTTCTCCGTAAAACACGAGGTTTAATTCAAGTGCATGCATCGAATTTGAGATAATTACAGGTCATGTTTTCACTCAAGATGAATGAGTTACTTTCCGAAATGCGCATTTTATACTACATTAATGCTTTTACACGATTATTACATTTGGTCAGACTGGAATTGCAGAACATATCACAGCCTTTCAGCAGTTCTGTTTCCGTCATATTCTAGTAGATAATCAAAGTGATACAAAAGAAATCAAAAATCTATCGTACATTTGTATATGATAATCCTTAGTTTCATGCTGTAAGAATATTAACTAGAGTACTTGGAGCGAATAATGGCATGGACTCCTGGCCGAATTTTCTCCGCGGCAACTTGAACCGCGGAGTACTCCAATTCATTAAATCCCAGAGCTTGCGTTACAACTTTTAGCAGCTTGGCTCGTTCTTTCTGGGGTTTCAATCTGATAAAAAAAAGTAAATTTAAGCAGAAGAATCGCATAGCGAATCATATCTATAAATGGAACTTACCTTATAGACTCTAAGTACGAAATTAATGCTATAGCCTTGGCGTGCAAGCTTCGTTTGAATAACAATAGTCGACAGTATCTCCTCTCTGGACGAAGACACCTTAACTCTTCTAAAAAGGTACTGATGAATTCATTTCCTTCCTTGAGTACCGCCGAAAAAGGTCTATATTTTAAAGGAAGTGTCACCCGATATCAGTACATTTGAATCACAAACAGTTCCTTAAATATTTGAAGTGCATTTAATTACGCTTCCAATCGATTAATTGAGAGTACTTACTCTAGACTCGATGATCCTAGTGCTGATGAATTCCATAGTGCAGCGAGTTCATCTTTGAGAATTGTTTCACGCTGGGCCCGATGGGTCTGAACATTCGACTGCCTAACTTTGACTTGTTTTTTATTGATTTCCACCTGAAAGAATTGATACATACATAATTTTGTGTCTACATTATAATAAACACTTAAAGAACCTTAGAAAGTTGGATTAAACAAGCTCCTTACATGTGTGAAAGGATACTTGTTGGAAATGACTTGATTGTATGACACACTTTTGGCACCGATTTCTCCCAGCATTAAACCCTAAAAGAAAAAAAAAGATTTTCCATTTTAGATAACTTCAATACAACAACTACGCTTATTCACGCTGTGGTTATAAACAGTTGATCCGCATGTCGTAAACTTCTACATACAAAAAATTAAGCTTATACCTGAACAAATAGACCTTTCATAAAGGTGTCTGGAAGTGTAGGCAGTACATATCTTGAGCAATACGCTTCCTGATCGCTGGCAAAACATAACAAGAACCTTATGACCTGCAAAAGAGTTGGTTATATTTATACTTGCACGTACTTTTTTCTAACGCTTTTATCATTTATTAAGATGTCATGTTTTCCGTACCTGATTGACTACGAGTGCATCTTCTCCAACAATAATGGCAGATCCGAAAGTCGTCAGGTACGAGAAAAGCAATGATTCCAGCGTGGTCTTGGAAATGAAAGAAGGGGGTAAATAATCCAAGCCATAACTAGTGCCGTCTTCAAAGTTACTTGCAGTTAGGTGACTAACTTGAGAAATTACTTCCACATTTTTCACATGAGCCTCCTGACCCCAACATGTCCTTAGTGCTGTCATCGTTTTACATAATTCTGCACACCAGGAATTAATCATGGAGCTTTGAAGCTGTCCCTGCAAATACGATGTTATTCCGATAAGCATAATCTGCAAGTAACATTTAGTTTAATTTACGCGGATATTAACTTTAGTTCAGACCTTGCATAAGAGAACACCAATTTTGGGCGCGAATTCCGACAACCAATTAAGTACTAAGGGTCGAAGGAGAAGAAAATGATTTAAGTATTGCAGGTTAGCTAAAACAGCAACCGCGTGAGGCACTGTCGAGGCAGGTCGATTCCTATCACCCAAATGGGTAAAACCAAAGGTTGATTCCGTATCTGGATCCAAAGGCACGCGGATGGAAACGGATAAATACGCCAAGTCTAAATCCCGAACAATACACAATGTACTCCGTAGCAATGATGGTGAAATCAGATTTCCGTCGACATCTTGATGGTCAACAGTGTGTTCAGTCACATATTTAACAAGCCTGGATAAATGAAGGGGTAGGTTTCCTCTGGAATAGTTGAAACCACCCTCTTCCTGCAGTGGATAAAATGTACTGGTACGTTCCTCTGTCCATAAATAAACACACTGAGGACCAACAATGTTATCCCATCGAGAAACAACTATTCCAACTAGCAAGTCATTTCTTTTCCCCCCTATCAAATTTTTAACGCTTGCTTCGTCAGATAAAGACCTCATTTCTAATTTGGCTATAGAATCGGCCAGCGACTCTGCTTCGACTGCTTCTGGTACTACTGGCGGACATGGTAAGGAATTCGGAATTTTATTCTGAGTAGACAAGGCTAAGGGATTTGGATTTAATGGAAACATTTTTGAAGATCCAGTACTAGTAGGCTTTTGGTCCAAATTCAAATCAGTTGAGAGCAGCAATCGTGATAATGATGAAGCTGATGATGACTTCTTCAGAGGGAAACTAGCGTTCCTTGAATTCTCACTAGGATTCAAGTGGATCATACGTGGCATTTCTGCATGCACAGCTAGTGCCATATTACGGCTCATTGAAAGTGAACGGACGATACGGGATACACTTTCGTTGTCTTCATCGCTGTCTACAGAAATCTCGATATTTTCGTTTTCCAATAAGCCTTCACCAGTTTGCGACTTTAGAAAACGTCTGACTTCTTCCATCTGTGCGAAATTGAAAGCTGTCAGCTAAAAAACATGATCAGCATATTTTAAAAGCACAACATACTTTAAAATCCATAAGGTTTGCGTCATTAAAAATTGATTACCTTGATTAGGAGCCCCCTTCATCCAAACCCACAAACACCATCGGTAAGTTGCCTTCAACAATAATTCCTGCTGAGGAATTACATGGAGTAATTTCCTTCAGACATCCAAGGTAATCTTGTTTACTTATCTGCTTTTTACGTTCCACCTGCAGTTCACAATGAAAGAAGTTAAAGCGTTTTTCTGTAAACAACTGACGTTTACGAAAAAAGTACAACTATGCCGTATGAAGAAAGAATAAACACGAGGGAACATTTGTAAACACAGAAAATTCAGTTGTAAACACACTATTACTGTATAGCACAGGCTGGCAGTCACCAACAGTGGCAGATTCTGAAGCTGAGTAAACACTGTTGGCAAATGTAAACGCAAAGTAAATGAATGCTCGCGAGAAGCTCGTTGTACGCTCTGTTCACAAAATATTACAACCGGCTAACGCGAGGTGAGCAATATTGTAAACACTTTCCCATTACTATACTACTAGAAAATTTCATAGTATAAGGAAAGGAGCAAGGACTCACCGAAATTTTGAGGTTAATTTTGATCACAAATGCTGGCACAATTATT